>CM070770.1:59206010-59273510 GCA_036346955.1 Dipus sagitta | reverse complement strand
AAAAAGTGAAGTTGGGTTGGAGAGATGGCTTAGAGGTTAAGCACTTGCCTGCAAAGCCTAAGGACCCTGGTTCAAGGCTGGATTCCCCAGTACCCACATAAGCCAGATACACAAGGTGGCGCATGGATCTGGAGTTCATTTACAGTAGCTGGAGACCCTGGTGCACCCATTTTCTTTCTTTCTCTCTCTCTCTCTCTCATAAATAAATTAAAATTAAAAAAAAAAAAAGAAAAGTGGGGCTGGAGAGATGGCTTAGTGGTTAAGTGCTTGCCTGTGAAACCTACGGACCTCGGTTTGAGGCTGAATTCCCCAGGACCCACGTTAGCCAGATGCACAAAGTATCTATCTATCTATCTATCTATCTATCTTCCTCTTTCTCTCTCTGTCACTCTCAAATAAATAAATAAAAATAAAAAAAGAAAAGTGAAGTTATAAAAATTTCAGGAAAATATATAGAATTGGAAAAGATTATACTAAGTGAGGTAACTACAGGTCCAGAAAGACAAAAATCACATATTCTCTCTCATTACAGATCATAAATTTTAATGTTTGTATAAAAATAAATAAGGGGATGTGACAGTGAATATAGACCATGAATCAAAACAGGAGATGATAAGAATGGAACAAGAGGCGATGAGAAGAAGGTGGGGAACAAAAGGTAACATGTACTATGACCACAGAAAGGGACTGTGGAGGTGGAATGCACAACAAGGGAGGGGAGGGGAAAGAGGAAAACGTAGTATAAATGCAGACTGGAGATGATGGAGGGGACAACCAGGAAGGGGAGGGGAAAAGAGGAGAACATGTAGTATGAATGCAGAATGGATAACTAGGACACTATTAGGAACACATGAGGGATGGATAGATGGCTTAGCAGTTAAGGCACTTGCCTGCGAAGCATAAGGACCCATGTTCCACTCTCCAGATCCCATGTAAGCTAGACACAAATGTGAGACAAGCGCAAGGTCACACATGCCCACTAGGTGGTGCAAGCATCTAGAATTCAATTTCAGTGGCCGAGACTCTGGCATGCCAGTTCTGTCTCTCCTCTCTCTAAAATAAAAAAAGTGGAGAAAAAAAAAGAATTAATCCATGAATTCAACAAAGTTGCAGGATACAAACTCAACATACTAAATCAGTCACTAGTAGTGTCTCTATATATGGCAACACTGAATTAACTTAAAAAGAAAGCAACAGATACAAAAGATAAAATAAATAACCTAGGAATAGATACAACCAAATAGGAAAAAATTCTCTACAATAAAAATTCTAAAATATTGATCACAGAAATTGAAGAAATAATTTTTTAATTTATTTATTATCTTTTAATTAACAACTTCCATAATTGTAAACAATATCCCATGGTAATGCCCTCCCTCCCCCCACTTTCTCCTTTCAAACTCCATTCTCCATCATATCCCCTCCCCCTCTCAATCAGTCTCTCTTTTATTTTGATGTCATCATCTTTTCCTCCTATTATGATGATCTGCATAGTGTCAGGCACTGTGCGGTCATGAATATCCAACTACACAAAAAATTGAAAAGTCTGACATTTGTATTCATGAATTAGAAGAATCAATGTTGTTTAAAGTGTTCCTACTACCTATGGCAATCTGCAGATTAAATGCAATCCCTATTAAAATACCAATGATATTCTTCACAGAAGCAGAAAAAAATTAAAGTCCATATAGAAACACCACATTCAATATTTTTATAAAGTAAATTTTGAGCCAAAAGAACATAGGAGGCATCATGCTACCTAACTTCAACATATATACACAGCTAAAATAATCAGAATAACATGCTGCTGGCGTCAAAACAGACACGTCGAGGGCTGGAGAGATGGCTTAGTGGTTAAGCTCTTGCCTGTGAAGCCTAAAGACCCCGGTTCGAGGCTCGATTCTCCAGGACCCACATTAGCCAGATGCACAAGGGGGCGCACATGTCTGGAGTTCGTTTGGGCCCTGGCGCACCCATTCTCTCCCTCTCTCTCTCTCTCTCTCTCTCTGACTCATTCTCTCTCTCTCACTCTCAAATAAATAAATAAAAATGAACAAAAAAATTTAAAGAAAAACAGACATGTCAAGCCATGGAACATGATCAAATGCATAGGAGAACGAAACTGGGCCCCTATCTCTCCCCATTCACAAAAATTTACTCAAAACAAATTAAAGACTTAACTAAGAACTTAACCAGTGAGACTGTCAGAAGAAAAGGGAAAAGTGCTTCTGGACATACAAATGGGCAAGTTTTTTTTATTATTTTTTATTTTTCTGGTTTTTAAAGGTAGGATCTCACTCTAGCCTAGACAGACCTGGAATTCATTGGGTAGTCTCAAAGTGGCCTCAAACTCCTGTAGACCCTCCTACCTCTGCTGCCCGAGTGCTGGGATTAAAGTCTTTCTGCCTGGCTTGTTTCCCTTAGTACAATGTCCTCCAACCCATGCTTGTTGCCGATGGCAGGATTTCCGGTCTGAATGGCACTCCATTGCATGTGCATACCACATGTGCTTCATGCATTCGTCAGCTGGAAGACGGTTTCCGTTTCTTGGCTATGGTGAACAGTGTTACAATAAACACAGGAAAGCACATGTCTCTGCAACACAGTGATTTCATTACTTGAGTATAGACCCAACAGTGGGACTGTTGACTCACAAGGTACTTTTATGTTTAATTTCTTAAGGAATTTCCATCCAGGTTTCCATAATGGCTGCACCAATTTACATTAACACCAATAATGTGTAAGGGTCCTCTTTTTTTCCACATAACTCACCAGCACTTACCTTCTGTCTTTTAGATGGCAGCCATTCTAACCAACATGCGTGTATCTCATTGCGGTTTTGATTGGCATTTTCTTGTTTTAATATTTATTTTCACAGAGAGAGAGAGAAGAGAAGAGAAGAGAAGAGAGAAGAGAAATGGGGTGGGGGGGTGGAAGATATGAATGGGTGGTACCAGGGCCTCCAGCAACCACAGATGAACTCCAGATGCATGTGCTATTTTGTGCAGATGGAAAATAACAGCAGGAGAATGAGCCAAACTCTGACAAGGGGGAGCTGGCTATAACACCTCTGAGCCCACCCCCAACAACACACCTCCTCCAGCAAGCCCCCCCCCCAAATTGCCATCAGCTGGGAACCCAGCCTTCAGAACGCATAAGTTTATGGAGGGCACGTGATTCAAACCACCACAAATGGTAGGCAGCAACACAAAACGCAGCTCTCCCCTCAAAGGGAGTAAGACATAGTTTATTCTGGACTAAGCCTGAGTAATCCAAATTCCATGTTCCAACATGGTAGCAGATTCATGGAGTTTTTACAGTAACGGAACAAAGAGAGTCAGAAATGAAGGCACTTGGCAAATGCACTGGTGGAAGCCTCAGGCGGGCAGGTCACAGCAAAGCACGTCTCTGCCGTAGACTGCAGACGCTCTCCGATGACATTTTAACTTCTGTGGAAGCCAAGTGGTCTGCTAATACATCCCAAAGGGTTCCACATGATAGTCACAGGATTCTGGGTCAGACACAGAGGAAGGCAATGCATGGCTATTCAGAGAGCTAAAGACTGCCTGCGATCATTTCGTTTTGGATCTGCTACGTTCCCACTCTCCTCAGCCATAAAGTCCTCATCAACCGACCCTGTAGAAAGAATCTCAGCTGGGCTGGAGAGATGGCTTAGCGGTTAAGGCGTTTGCCTGCAAAGCCAGAGGACACTGGATCAATTTCCCAGGACCCACCCACGTAAGCCAGATGCACCATGGGGCGCATGTGGCTGGAGTTCGTTTGCAATGGCTGGAGGCCCTAGTGTGCCCATTCTCTCTCTCCCTCTCTGTGCCTCTCTCTCTCAAATAAATAAATAAAAGTTTTAAAAGTATGAAAAAGAAGAATCTCAGCCTTGTACAATCTTTTCCCTGAGAACTTCAGTAACCCACAGTATGTACAATTTCACGTGTCGATTTAAAAAAAAACACACAAGATTCTAAAAATAACAGAAAAACAACAACAAAAAGGTGTTTGTGACTCATGATTCTGGAAGGTCAGAACAGCCTGGCACCAGTGTCCTGTGGAGAGGCCCTGACTGTGGTCACAGCATGGTGGGGCTGCAGAGAGGGAACCAATGGAGCGGAGAAGTGCCAAGCACATGGGTGGCCTTGCTTCTGATTACCTTTTCTAGAAAAATCTAACTCACCCCAGCAAGGCCCTACCTACTGCCGTGAGGTGCCATCAACTACGGTGTTAAGTCCCATGTCCCCTTCATCTTGGCCACAGCGAACTGCACCTCCAGCCATGAGCTTACCTCCTCTGATTTGGGGGGACAACTATATCCAAATCATGGCAGAGCCCCTTCTCCCCTCGCACAGAGAAAACTTCCTCCCGTAGATTGGCTAGGCTATATCAGGAATTGACAAGGAGACCTCCTGTCTGGGAAGCCACACTTGGGGAATGGCTGACCTCTTGGCCCTAAAGCACCCCGTATGGGACAGCTACCTTGAGAGCACTCTCCAGAGCTGAACTTGGTTAACCCCACACCACCTCCAGATGGCACCAGGAGGCTGCAGCTGAGAGAACAGAGGGCGACACTGGAAAGTGTCATGACTGTAAGAGCTGTGGAGTTGTACACCTCGAATTGCTAATCGTTTCTGCACAAATCCACACACTTCAACTCGGATCACCTCCGCTTTCTCCGGATCAAACCCACCCGCTTTAGAAACCAAAAGGTAGACTTGGCGCCCTCTGGTGGAGTCGTGAGGAAAAAAAAAAAGCCATGTCCACATGCCCTGGGTTCCCCAGGTGGCGATTGAGCGAATGAGGAATCTTAGACGCCCATTTAAGGCATGTGTTTTCCTAACTAGGTTACTGGAGCCTCAAACAGGGTTAAGACTTGCCACAGGCTCCCGGGCTAAAGCTCCTTTGTGCAAGCCCAGCTGCTGCCGAGAGACAGTCGTGCCTCCTCTTCCTGCCCAGCGCTGGGCCCCCTCCAGTGTCTTTGTAGAAACTGAGCAGGGGAGACAGCGCACCTCCTCAGGGACCACGCCCCAGGCCGTTCAGTGCCAGTCCCAGACACAGCCCAGTTCACCAGCGACCGCCTGGCTGCCGTTCTCCCTCCGCCTCTTAGTCTCTTGTGAGCAGTTTCTAGTCACTATGGGTTACAACTGAAAGTGTCTGTTGCAGTCAGGTTCGCATTGCTGGCAGAAATCACCCGACCAAGAGCAGCTTGTGGGAAAAAAAAAAAAAGAGAGGTTTATTTTGGCTTACAGACTCGAGTGGGAAGCTCCATGATGGCAGGGGAAAATGATGGCATAAGCAGAGAGGGTGGACATCACCGCTGGCCAACATAAGGTGGACAACAGGAACAGGAGAGTGTGCCAAACACTGGCAAAGGGGAGCTGGCTATAACACCCATAAGCCCGCCCCCAACAATACACTGCCTCCTGGAGGTGTTAATTCCCAAATCTCCATCAGCTGGGAACCTAGCATTCAGAACACCTAAGTTTAGGGGGGGACACCTGAATCAAACCACCACAGTGTCATAACGCTTCAAATAGCTTTGCTATCTGTTCATTCTGCATGAGCTTGGCAAGTTATACAGTGATTCTCGGCTGTTCTCTCCTCTGTGAGATAGGCTCAGCTTGGCTTGCTCTTCTGACCACTAGAGTCTGTTTTGAATCACTTGCCATATTGTTAGTTGCACATACTAGATGTGAGGTCCAGAACTAGTCCTGGAGGGTCACGAGAGGAAGCTGTTGTCTGAGGAGGGGTCTCTGCTGCAGGGGCTTGAAGGTGTTGTCGGAGTTAGTGATGTCAGTTATAACGCTCCATGCAGAAGCGAGGTGGCCTGGAGTCTCAGAATGAGAGCTTCACACACACTTGATACCCAGGAGGAGAAGAATGCACTGGTATCAGAGTCAATTGAAAATCTAGACTCCTGTGTCCTAGAGCTCTAGCCCTGTATGACTCCAAATTCCAGTTGGAGAAGCCTGAGTGAGACTTGGAAGGCTGCATGAAGCCTCGGCCACTGGGCCCCACAAGGACACATAATGATGGTTTGGTCACACACATGGTCACTGGCTGCTGTTCAGCAGTCAGCTCCTAAAACAAGCTCTCCAGACACTCCTTCAGCCTCTGAGGCCTGGGCCATGGGTCCACGGCCAACACTCCTGCAGTTCTCTCCAACACGGAGGTGGTAGGGGGCAGGGCAGGCTCCAAACCTCTCTGTCCTCAGATCTCAGATTTTCCTTACAACAGCCAGCCCAGCCAGAGCCAGAGGCTAGGCCTTCCACAAGCCTCGTCCTTCCTGGGAAGCCCAGCAGAGGGGAACCACATGGGGCAGCAGCTAGTGGGCCCAGAGCTGCGGGTGCTTTGCAAAGCCCACTAAGTCTCTTCTTTTGGGGGTCCTCAGCAACCTTTGCAGCTGCTGTCTGCTGAAGTTGGACGCTCTATTGGGTCTGCAGAGAGAACTTCCCGACATTAGGTACTCTCAAGAACCATGAGGCTGGGCTGGAGAGATGCCTTAGCGGTTAAAGCGCTTGCCAGCAAAGCCAAAGAACCCAGGTTCAGTTCCCCAGGACCCATGTAAAGCTGGATGCACAAGGTGGCACATGCATCTGGAGTTCATTTGCAGTGGCTAGAGGACCTGGTATGCCCATTCTCTCTATCTGCCTTTCTCTCTCTCCCTCTCTCTCTCTCTGAAATATATATATATATATATATATATATATATATATATATATATATATATATATATATATAGAATGGTGAGGCTGAAAAGAGGACCACAACCCCTGCAAAGATCAGCCCCTGGGGTAGGTGTGACCACGGACTCCTCCCCTCTCCGTCTGGGTCCTCACAGAAACGGCAACATCCTCCTCCTGAGAAAGAAACGAGCTCAATAGCCTCCAGACGACACTGGCCCAAGGATAGAAAACTATTCAGTAGAGGGTCCCAGATTGGATCCGGCTGTGTGCAGCCCTGAGGATTGGGGACAGACTTGGAGTCCCTACAGGATTTCCACTGGCCACTCCATAACAGAAAGCCAGAGGAAAGACACTCACCATCATGGCCATAGACAGCTTCCTTCCCATATCCCCATCAGAGAAAACCCTGCAGAGGGGAAGAACTTTGGATAAAGGCCCTGGTGGCACCTGAATACCACAAATCCTGAGAAAATGTGCCTTGGGGGCCCCACCCTGGGGTCAGGTGTGTACCCTGCTATGGGGCAGCCCCAGCCCTTGGTGTGCTGGATGGAGCCAGCTCTGACTCACAAGACAAATCAAATTAAATCACATTAAAAGCAAAGCTAATAACATCCTCAGAATCCATGGCTTCCTAATAATGTAGCCATTGCTCACGGTGATTGCATCACCAGCACCCGGTACATCACAGCAGCTCCACACTGGCCACGGGGTGTTTACACAGTGGGCATTGGATTATTAGCAGAACCACACATCAGGGCTTCATAGCTCGCTTTGGGGATTGTCTATAGACTTCGGAAACTGATGGCGAAAACGCTAATAATGCAGATTGTAGTTTAGTTTTCTTTCTGTAGCTCTTGAGTGGCACAACATTTGAGGGAGTGAATCAGAAGACAAGGGTCTGGGGGCAAGAGGCGTACAGACAAACCAGTTTATCAGAAACGGTGAACCACAGTTTATATGGTGCCCATGTATGTTCAGGCTGGATCGCGTCTGTTTTCTTTGCAATTTCATTTCATTCCTCACTAAAAAAAAAGAGCTCTGAGTGGCAGCAGGACTTTAGAGAAGCCACAGAAATGCTGGGACTCGCCTGGCTGGGGTGGAAGACCTGCCCCTAGGCTCCCAGCCTGCCAGCCTGTGGTGCTCTATCGCCACCTGGTGGCACAGCAGAATACAGCACTCGCTCAGTAGTCACTGGTGCTCACATCCTACAACATGCTCATTTCTCTGGTCACCTGGAGTGGGACTATTTATCTACAGTGAGTTAGGGTAGCGTCATAGTCAGTTCCACGCTGCTGGGATGAACCTCCAAACAAGACACAGTTGATGGGAGGAAAGAATTAACTTCAGGCTTACGGAGCCAGGGGAAGTTAATGGCGGAAGAGGCTGGCCGCCTTTCTCAGACCCAGGTTGCGAGAAAAGAAAGGGCACCTCTGAAAGCAAGCGCCAAAGCAACAGCCGGGAGCCAACCGAGGCCGACTCGCTCTGCGTATCTTAGGCTGGAATTTGGATGCGCCCCCAAACGCACCTTTGGGCTGAACCCCAGGATCCACCCCCAGCGACGCCTTCTCCAGCCAGCAGCTGCAAATCCAAGTTCCAAGCTTTAATAAAACTCCCGAGTCTACTGAGGGACATAAATTCAAACTACCTCAGGTAGAGAGTGGAAGAAAGCCTCCCTTCTCTGCTGCTCTGCTCTTGGATGCTTTCCATGAAGCAACTCAAGCAGATTCCCAAGGGGCTTTCCAACAACCGCTCACCACATTCCAGAACGTTCCATCCCTCACAGTGGCCCTCCCTGGGGGTTGTATCTCCTGGGACGCCCCAGGACTGGGTGCAGCATAGCTCCTGTCAGGGACACATGGACCACCTTTTGGAGGATGAAGTACAGTGACGCCCAAAAGCCCCACCCACCCTCTGACTCTTGCTTCGGGAGTCAGAGCCAGCCACGCAGGCTACCAGACCACACTGGACGCAGCGGACTCAGGTGGAGATGGAATTCTTTTATGCATATGTGTATATGTGCGTCGAGGCCAGAGGACAAACTTGCATGCCTCGGGTACTGTCCACATATTTTTGTTTGTTTGTTTGTTTTGTTTTTCGAGGTAAGGTCTCGCTCTAGCCCAGGCTGACCTAGAATTCACTCTCTAGTCTCAGGGTGGCCTTGAACTCACAGCGATCCTCCTACCTCTGCCTCCCCAGTGCTGGGATTAAAGGTGTGCACCACCACGCCCGGCCTCCTGTCCACATATTTTGAGACTGGATCTCTCGCTACCCAGGAGCTCATAAAGTGGGCTGGACTGGCTTGCCAGCAAGAACCAGGGACCCTGCTGTCTCTACCTCCTCAGCTCTAAGATTACAAGCACGCACCACCACACCGGGAATTTGTATACGGGTTCAAACTCAGGTCTTTGTACTTGCTACACAGCACTTTACAGACTGAGCTATGTCCCCAGCCCAAAACAGAATTCTTTAAAGTGAAATCTAACTTACAAAAAATACGCTGAGAGAGTTAAAGAAAGTCTAACCATTGAAAGCCCTCAAATAGCTGATGATAAATCAGAAGGTCTTTTGGTGGCAAATGAAATGTTTGGGTTCTTTTAAGGTTAAGGTCGTTCAGTCAGCTGGGGAGAAGGCAATGAATAAAATGGTAAAATCCTTCCCTTCTGCAATTTATATTCTAGTGGGGAAAAACATTTTTTTAATCACGTGAAATACATCATGATATGTGCTGAGGAGAAAAAAAGTAAGCAGGTAACAGAACTTGCAGAGGGTTGCAGTTTGGGAAGAGGGCATCGAAAAGTCCCCATGGAAAAGGGGACACCTCCATGGGGTGGGGGTAAGAGAGAACACAGATGTGAAAACGCTTTCTATGCAAGGAGAACACGGTGCCTGTTGGAGAAGAGGGAGGAGGCCATGGCAGGAGGGCAAGGGCAGGAAGTTAGAGGCAGCCCTAAGGCTTTTTAGTGACTCTGAAGCCACTGGTTTTTCTTCTGAGTGAGGTGGGAGCTATGGGGGTGTGTTGAGAAGAAGAGAAATATGATCTGACTTGTATTTTCAAAAGATTGCTCTGGCTGATGCCTTGAGACGGGACTAAAGAGGTGCAAAGAGGAGACATTCATGTGACATTTGACCCTTCTTCTATCCCCCACGTCCAATCAGAGTGAGTTCTGTTCATCTGCCATCTTTGCCAC
Organism: Dipus sagitta; assembly: GCA_036346955.1. NCBI lineage: Eukaryota > Metazoa > Chordata > Mammalia > Rodentia > Dipodidae > Dipus > Dipus sagitta. The sequence continues at coordinate 59,263,630 of CM070770.1, read as the reverse complement.
CTTGTTTCATTGTTGCTTCGTGTGCATATATATGTATGTGTGTATATGTATGTCTGTTCATACATGTTTGGGTGCACATGTGCATTCAGATGTGCATGCACTACGTATGTGGGTTTTTTTTTTTTTTTTTTTTTTTTTTTTTGGTGTGGAGATCAGAGATCGACATCGGCTGTTTTCCTCTATGACTTTCTCCGCTTTGTTTTCTGAGACAGAGTCTCTCACTGCGCCCAGAACTCACTGGTCCACACAAACTGGCCAGCAAGCCCAGGGATGTCCTTTTTAGTGCTGAGATCGCCCAGGGATGTCCTTTTCAGTGCTGAGATCGCAGCCACAAGCCATCACACCTGGCGTTTTATGGGGCGCTGGGGGTCCAACCCTCAGCTCCTCACACTTGTGCAGGAAGGACTCTACCCACTAAGCCATCTCCCCAGCCAGAGCCTTATTTTAAAAACAATTTTAAGTGTTTAATTAGAACCAAGTTTCCCGATTACAAAACCACTGTATATTCATATGAGATGGTTTAAAAATCTGAACAAGCTAAAAAGAAGGACGGGACACAGACCGTTCAAGCCCAGAGGGAATAGAGAACATGGAGGCCCTTCCGCCTGCCTCCTTTCAGAATGAACTTCCTTCTCCACACCCTGCTGCTTTCATGAAAGATTAGCCCTGCCACACATACCCCTCATTAAGAATTCTTTGAAAACGCTTAAGATTTTGTTGGGCTGGAGAGATAGCTTAGCAGTTAAGGCACTTGCTGGCAAAACCTAAGGACCCAGGTTCGATTCTCCAGGTCCCATGTAAGCCAGATGCACACGGTGGCGCATGCATCTGGAGTTCATTTGCAGTGGCTAGATGCCCTGGTGCACCCATTCTCACTTTCTCTCTGTGTCTCTAATAAATAAAAATTTAAAATCTTTTAAGAAAGATTTTATTATGCTAAATTTTACCATATTAATTTTTAAAACTGGTGACCCCCACAACTTCCCAAAACAGTGTCACCAGCTGGGGATCAAGTGTTCAAACACATGAGCTTGTGAGGGGCATCTCACAGTCAAGCCACAGCATTCAATATCCGGAGCTGTACCCTGTATCTGTTTAGTTATCATTTGACAAATATGTGCTGAGCCAGGGTTAGTGAATGCCTTCCACCCTGAACTACGGGGTAAAGTGAGGCTTGGCTGAACAGGAAGAGCAAGGACTCTGAAGGACCGTGTCTTCCGATTCAAAATTCCCCTTGTTGTGAATCCCTGGCAAGGGTCAAGTCTGCTGTCTCCATAGATACCCAGTCTCATTATCGTAAGTTTAAAACGACTTTGTAAGAGAAAAATAAAATCTTCACTCATCACTAGGCTCCTGACTGAGACTCTCCCATAGCAAACAACAAATGAACAAAACAAAAGCAGGCAAGTTTATTTAATGTTAAGTTTTACATGACACAGGAACCTCCTAAAAATGAAACCCAAAGAAATAGGACCACGGTGCATCTTTTTCTCTTATTTTTATTTATCTTGTATGATTATTGGTGTATGTTCATTGTGCACAGTGCTGGGTTACATAAGGGCATTTTCACACAAGTATATAATGTACACTGAGCATTCCCCCCCCCATGCCTCCCCAACCTCCCTGCATCACCTCACCCCCTTGTCATTAGTCCCCCTTGGTCCCCTAGGCAGTTTCATGACCTATACACATACACGGTCTAATACAGGCACATATATTGAGAGCCACATTTTGAGTAGTTGGCATTATTTCCTGAGTGATTACAGTGCTATTTGGAAAGTCCTCAGCTATGTCTGTATCTTGAAGCATTTTCCCTCCTTTCTCCTGTAGCAATTTCAGAGTTTCCGGTCTTACATTAAGGGCTCTGATCCATTTGGAGTTGATCTTTGTGAAGAGTGAGCGATAAGGATCTAGAGTCATTCTTTTCAATAGGTAGCTAGCCAGTTTTCCCAGCACAATTGTTTTTTTCTGAAGAGGCTGTCTTTCCTACAATTTTTGTCAAATATCAGGTGGCTGTAGCTGCTTTCGTTTATAACTGGGTCTTCTGTTCCTTTGGTCCACGTGTCTGTTGTTGATGTGTGCGTGTGCGTGTGTGTGTGTGTGTGCGTGCACGCGCTCAGTACTATGCTACTTCTGCTGCTCTGGCTCTGTTGCATAACTTGAGACCAGGTATGATGATATCCTCAAGCGCTGTGTTTTTCTCAGTATCACTTTGGTTGTCTGAACTCTTGTGCTTCCATACGAATTTTATGATATATTTTTTCTATTTCCGTGAATAATGGTATTGCCATTTGGATTGGGATTACATTGACCCTGTAGATTGCTTTTGGTAGTATATCCACTTTTTTTTTTTTTTTTTTTTTTTTTTTTTGGTTTTTCAAGGTAGGGTCTCACTCTAGCTCAGGCTGACCTGGAATTCACTCTGTAGTCTCAGGGTGGCCTCGAACTCTCAGTGATCCTCCTACCTCTGCCTCCCGAGTGCTGGTATTAAAGGCGTGCGCCACCACACCCGGTGTATATCCACTTTTATATTAATCCTTCTGATCCATGAGCATGACAGGTCTTTCCATTTCCTAGCGTCTTCAGTTTCTCTCTTGAGTGGTTTAAAGTTTTCACTGTAGAGGTCTTTCACTTCCTTGGTTAGGGATATTCAAATACATTTAAACTTTTTGTGTTGCTATTGTGAATGGGACTGTTTCCTTGATTTCTTCCCAGTTTGTTTGTCATTGACATATAGGAAGAGCGCTTGTTTCTTTGTGTCAAGTTTGTATCCTGCCATGCTGCTGACAGTGTTTATCAGTTCCAGAAGCTTTCCAGTGGAGTCTTTAGGATCTCTTACATATAGAATCATATCATCTGTAAATCAGGATACTTTGACTTATTGTTTTTCCTATTTGTATCCCTTTTGATTTGCTTCTCTGGTCTTATTAATCTGGTTAAGATATCCAATACTATACTGAAACATACTGGACAAAGTGAACACCCTTGTCTCGACCCTGATTTTAGTGGAAATGGTTTGAGTTTGTCTCCATTTAGTAAAAAGTTATCTACAGGTTTGCCATATGTAGCCTTTATTAGGTTCATATATGTTACTTCTATACAAATTTTCTTCAGGGATTTTATAATGACAGGATGTTGGATTTTTGTCACATGCTTTCTCTGCATCTATTGAGGTAATCAAGAGATTTCTGCCCTTGAGTGATTCATTGCATTTATCTGTTTGCATATGTTGAACATTGCAGCATCTCTGGAATTTGATCATGGTGAATGATCTTTTAGATGTGTTCTTAAATTTGTTTTAAAAGTACTTAATTGAGAACTTGAATCTATATTCATCAGGGAGATTGCCCTGTAATTTTGTCCCTCTCTCTTTTTAAAAAGTATTTCATTTGCGGGGCTGGAGAGATGGCTTAGCAGTTAAGTGCTTGCCTGTGAAGACTAAGGACACTGGTTCAAAGCTGGATTCCCCAGGACCCATGTAAGCCAGATGCACAAGATGGCATATGCATCTAGAGTTCGTTTGCAATGGCTGGAGGTCCTGGTGCACCTATTCTCTCTCTCAATCTCTCTCTCTCTCTCTCTCTCTCTCTCTCTCTCTCTCTCTCTCTTTTGCTCTCAAATAAATAAATAATAAATAAATAAATAAAAATAGACAAAAAAATTTCATTTGTGCTGAAGAGATGGCTTAATGGTTAAGGTTAAGGTACTTGCCTGTGAAGCCTAAGGACCCATGTTTGACCCTCCAGATTCCACGTAAGCCATTCACACAAGGTGATGCAAGCGTGCAAGAATGCACATGTGCACAACATGGCACACATGTCTAAAGTTTGGCTGCACTGGCTAGAGGCCCTGACATGCCAATTCTCTCTCTCCCATAAAAAGAAATACAAAAAAAAGGAGGGGATGGAGGGATTGCTTAGTGGTTAAGGCGCTTGCTTGCAAAGCCAAAGGATCCAGGTTTGACTCCCCAGGACACACATAAGCCAGATGCACAAGGGGTACATGCATCTGGAGTTAATTTGCAGTAGCTGGAGGCCCTGGCCCGCCCATTCTCTCTATATCTCTCTCTCTCTCTCTCTCTCTCTACCTGTCTTTTTTATTTTTACTTATTTATTTATTTATTTATTTGAGACACAGAGAGAGAGAGTGAGAATGGGTACACCAGGGTCTCTAGCCACTACAAACGAACTCCAGATGCATGCGCCACCATGTGCATCTGGCTTATGTGGGACCTGGAGAATCAAATCCGGCTCCTTAAGCTTCGCAGGCCTGTGCCTTAACCGCTAAGCCATCTCTCCAGCCCCTACCTGCCTATTTTTGTATCTCTGTCTCTCTCTCTCCCTCTCTCTCTCATTAATACATAAAAATTAAAAAAACTAAAAAGACAACACAACAATTCATGCATACTGCCTATGACACTAGCAAAGCCTGCACAGGCCTGGGGCCAGGCAGTTGGTGAGAGAAGAATAGTGATTCATCCTGAATTTTGGCTCTAGCTCTTTTGCCAGCTACAGGAAGAAAGAGCACGCTGCTGTGGTGAGACAAGCCTGAGATCAGGGCCACCGTGGCAGAGGTCCCCACTTGGAAGACAACGACTTCAGATTTTGACTGTGCCCTGCTCTGAGTTACTCCACACTGTGTGAAACAGGGACTTTCCTGCCTGTGCCTTGCCCCGTGGGACTCCACTTTACAAGCAGTTTTTGACTCCATTCTGAGGGTGGAGGAGAACTCTGCTCCTGGGACGACGCATGAATGGCACTGCAGTGGTTTGATTCAAGTGTCCCCCATAAACTTAGATATTCTGAATGCTACTCTCCCCAGCTGATGGCAGTTGGAAATTAACTCCTCCTGGAGGTGGTGCATTGTTGGGGGCGGGCTTATGGGTATTATAGCCAGTTTCCCCATGCCAGTGTTTGGCACACTCTTCTGTTGCTGTGTCCACCTGATGTTGGCCAGGGGGTGATGTCCACCCTCTGATCACGCCATCATTTTCCCCTGCCATCATGGAGCTTCCCCTCGAACCTGTAAACCAAAATAAACCCTTTTTTTTTTCTTCCCCAGAGCTGCTCTTGATCGGGTGATTTCTGCCAGCAATGCAAACCTGACTGCAACAGGCACCATCTGTCCAACACCACCCACAGAGGCACAGACTGGTAAATGACTTATTCTTGGTGTAGAAAGAGTGCCGCCCTACAAATTTATTAAGGTGAGGGAGTCACTATAGCAACCCACGGGTGTATTAAAATCATGCTGGGAAAATCAGGCCTAAGAACTTATCAGACAGAGCAGAAAAAGGGATGGGTGGACCTCCCTCACCTGGACTCCATGAAGAAGTGGACACTGGCGCCGCGATTCGCAGCCGGAAGGGCCCAGACCAGCAAGCAGATGTGGCCTGTTGCTCGTGTATAACGCTGGTGGAAGTGGCCGCCAGGACAGCCCACGTGGTGGGATTTGGCCTCATCACCGTTAGCCAGATCATCTTCGCCCACTACACCGCCTGGGTGATTCTCTTGGTATGTGTCTCCCACTCCCCCTGGCTCACCTCCACGCAGCGCCAAGCTGACCCCTGACACCACTTCTGCAGCTGCTTAAAACTACGTGCCAAGCCGGGCGTGGTGGCACACGCCTTTAATCCCAGCACTCGGAGGCAGAGGTAGGAGGATCGCCGTGAGTTCAAGGCCACCCTGAGACTCCATAGTGAATTCCAGGTCAGCCTGGGCTACAGTGAGACCCTGCCTCGAAGAAAAAAAAAACTACATGCCAGACACGGCGGGGTCCTTTACCTGCCTTACTTAGCCCACGAGCTCTCCGGAGCAGCCACAATGAGGACGGTGCCGAAGGTGTCCGCATGTGATCGACGAGGCTGAGGCTCGAGGAGAAGGCTCTGGCTCAAGCGCTCACTCTTAGCCTCGGCACTGTAGAGCTCTGTTCCTGCTTTGTCTTACTATGTGGGAAAATGTCCCTTCACAGTCATCCACAAGTACTTCCTGCCCCAAGCTTAGGCCATCATCATCCCACTGGCTGCAGGCCTCCTGCTGCTCCTGTTGGTGGGATTATTCATCACCTAGGTGATGCTGAAGAGCCAGTGGGTGGCAAGAAGGCTCAGTGGAGGACCAGCGGGGAGGAAGCTTGGCAGTACCCTCCAGGGCAGGGACCAAGTTCGCAGTGCGCGGGACAGTGCAGGCATGGGGCCCCTCCAGCCTGGCTGCGCTGTAGCCCTCTCCAGGAGGTGGAGCTGCTGCTCAGCACTCAGCTCTGACAGACTGGAGCCCCCTTTCATTGCTCACTCTACCAGAAGCCAAGAGGTGGAGGACTCCCTCTCACCCTCTTTGGGCTCAGAGCCTGAACAGGGCTGGTCCTGGCCACCTCACTGTCAGGATCCTGTCAATTGTACCTCTAGGTTCTGTTCTCTTGCCTCAGTGTCCCTCCTGTCACGTGCTAGTGTTGGGACTTCACAGGTCCTGAGGCTGCACATGACCTCCCCATTTCTCTCCACAAGGCCTGACCCTCTATAAAGGCAGCTTTTTTGAGTGTGACATCACCAGACTCCATGGGGACTTCTGGGCCTGGAAGTCTCTGGAGAAAGACTGACACAAGGATAAATTGGAGTAGCCACACCAAGTCTAGGCTGGCCGGTTTTGGGAGAACTTACTAATAAATATTGATCATGGGGGCGGGGGAGAAGTGGACACTATGATGGCCCCATATAAACTGTCCTCTGACCAGCCAGCGTGTAAGAACAGGGCCTTCAGCCCAAGTTCCTGTCCCCTTGTTGGAACCGCCAATAATTTTCATTTGCCTATCTGCCCATTTGGGCCTGCTGCCCACCTACTTGACTCCTGCAGCATGGGCTGACCCCGCAGCCTGACTCTATGGCCACCAGACAGAACCTCTTCCAGATTCTCCTGCCACAGGTTATCGCATCAATGCAGACACTTGCATTTCAATCACTTCCCCGCTTTGGCTCTTCAGGCTCCTTTGACACTCTTCACCTTTTTAACCTTTGCAGTCATTTTGTAACCTCCATATAGGCATATGTAAAGAACTGTACTGTGTGACATTGGCTGGAGAGATGGCTTAGCAATTAAGGCACTTGCCTGCAAAGCCTAAGGACCCAGGTTTGATTCCCCAGAACGCAGGTAAGCCAGATGCACATGGTGGCACATACATGTGGAATTTGTCTCCAGTGGCTGGAGGCCCTGGCACACCACTTCTCCCCTTCTTTCTCTCTCTCTCTCTCTCTCTCTCTCTCTCTCTCTCTCTCTCTCTCTCTGTCTCTCTCTCTCTCTCTCTGTCTGTCTCTCCTTCCCTTTCTCAAATTAATTCTGACATTGTGGGGCTGAAGAGATGGCTTAGCAGTTAAGGTACTTGCCTGCAAAACCCAAGAATGCACATTCAAATCTCCAGGTCCCACGCAGCCAGATGCAGCGTGCAATGTCGCACATGCACACAAGGGACTGCATGCATCTGAAGTTCACTCACAGTGGCTGAAAGGCCCTTGCACACCCATTCTCTCTCTCTCTCTCTCTCTCTCTCTCTCTCTCTCTCTCTCTCTCTCACTCAAAAAAAAAAAACAATCTGACATGTGGAAAGATGTAAGTGTATTGGTGAAAGTTTCTGACATAGTGAGCTCGTGACACTGACAAGTACTCTCTCCTGGACTCAATTCTTGAGTCCCTTGAGTTAGTCCCCTGACTCCTCTTGAAAGACCCAGAAACTAAACTGACGCCATGAAGGGATTCACTAGGGCGCTGCCCTGGTGAGGCTTAAGTTTCAGGTTCCTGCTTAAGCAGAAGGCAACTGCCCTGACATATGGTCAGGAAAGATATCCGCCCAAGGGCCTAAGTCACCCCTAGACATGCCCAGGACATGCCTGAGACCTGTCCCTTCTGCCTTTCTGCCCCAGCCAAGCGAAAGCATACAAATGTTACCGCTGCTTTCTTAGCCAGTCACAATGCAAATTACCTCTTCTGCCTGGAGTTCCCCTGGCTCCTGCCCCCAACTTTGCCGGCCCAAATCCCAAGCCAATCAGAAGAGTACAAGTGCAGTTACTGTTTAAATCAACCAGTCATGTACCCATCCCCTTCTTCTATGTTCAAATCCCTATAAAAACCCTACCCTCCCACTACTCAGGGCTCTTGTACGGATCCACTGCGTTGGTGAAGTCAAGAGACGGAGCTTAAGCCTGAAATAAAGCTCCTTGCCCTTGCATACGTGTTTGGTTCTCCTTGGTGGTCACTGGGGGTGCCGAGAACTGGGCATAACACTCTGATTACCTGCTTGGTCCCACTTTGGCAAGAAAACTCCTATCTTTGAGAATGGTCAATTCCTCATTCCCAGTATCTTCTTGGCCTGTGTTCTGCAAGGACCCTATTGAGTTGGTCTGTCAAGAAGGACAGGGATATGACTCAGCGGTACAGGACTTCACCTGGTGTGCATAAAGCCTTGGGTTTAATCCACAGGGGACAAAAATCACCCTAACTTTGATTTTTCCTTAGTACTTTTCATGCCTGGCTCCTTGGCTACAAATCCTTACTTGTCCTTGTAGTTGCAGGCCTTTTCCAGTGTAGTAGTTCTTCCCTGAATCCAGTCTTCCTGTTACCATTAACAAGTGCCATAAATAGATTTTCTGTTATTGCATCTATTACTTGTTTGTGGTTCTTGTTTGCCTCCCTCTTCTTGCTCAGCATTTCTCCTCAGTCCCTGGCCTACTGCCTGGGGTTCCGTCATTCAATAAATACCTGTTGAGTGAATGAGAGGGAGAAATGAAAGAAGGAAAGGTGGGACCTTTGGGCCCCAGGCTTGGCTTGCCTTACAGGCCCCAGGGAGGAACCCCGGGTAAACAAAGATGGCTTTGTGGGGCCTTCCAGGCACCCGTCCATTGTTCTCTTCTACAGCCTGGGGGTGGGGGGAGAAGTAGAGACGACTCTTTTGTTCTGCTTCCAGAATCCCTTTCCCTCTAGGTGGGTAGGCCTGGCAGCAGTACCCTCTTTGTCTGCCAGTTCTTCCTGATCCTCACAGGACCTTGGACCATGGCACCACAGCTACTGTGAGGAGGAGCCTCGTCTCACAGAAGCCTCCTCTACAGAGGGACAGATGCAAAGGGAAAGATCTGTCTGCCCCTGTTTCCTTCCAGTCCTTGCCGATGCCCCAGACCCTGTCACTGGAGAACAGGCTCATAAGAAACTAAGTGACCTGGACTGGGGTAGACCCCAGACCGACACCAAGCTAGTGTGGGTTAGCAACAAGACTCGGTTCAGAACACATGCAGAGAGTTTTGAGAAGTTAATGTTCCAGAGTACTTTTACGGCTGAGCCAGGGGACATGCGAGTCCTGTGGGAGCAGCAAGGTGCAAGACAGTAAGACAGGAAGCTGAGGGCACACCAGTTAAGACCAGCAGCCACCAAGATGGCCACATTTCAGAGGAAGGACTGCCCTTGAGCGTCAAGGTACTTTCTGTGTGATGCATGAGCATCAGAAAGTCTCTGGGTTGGGGGGGCTCTCCAACACAGGTATAGGCAATGTTTAGCCATGTGCAATGAGACCTTAGACACGAAGTCTGCTCCCTTTCGCAGAAGACATGTGAAGCTTCAAACCTTCCCCATAAATGAAATGACACCTTCATTCATGGTTGCTTGGCCCCATGGGGAAGTCTGCTGTGACTACAGAGTTGTTGTTATTGTTCCAAATCAGAGGTTCTGGGACACTGTTTTCTTGGTATAGAGGAATCTATTTTATTAGCTGCTACAAGGGACCTGGTTTTCAGGGGGTGGGGGTGGGACAGGTCAGGGAAAGAAAGACACTGCACCTGCCCCAGCCTTCACTTTTGGCTTCCTGGTGAGGCTGGGCAGCTATAGCAAAAGCTGGAGTGGACTAGGAGAAGAAAGGGGGTGTGGAGCTGGGTCTGAGCTGGGAAGAGGGGAAAGAGAAACACAGAAAGAGGAGGGGCAGATGAGAGGCTGAGACAAAGACACATAGAGATGCAGACATACACAACAGTCAGAAACAGAGACTGGCATCTGGAGACTTTTATACCCCCGCCCCCTTGGAGAGAGGAACTCATTATTTATAGGAACTGATATTCTACGGGAGGATATAGCAAGAGTGTGGAGCTATGGGCTTGGACCCAGAGGTGTTCTCAATTTCCACCCCAGGTCTTAGCATGGGCAGGTGGAGGGGACTCTGACGCTCTAACACTGTACACTGCTGTGATAACTTCTCCTTTTCCTTCACTTCAGACCCAGTCCCTGTCTGATTTCTGCCCTTCATTGCACAAAGAACTCACATAGCTGGGACCATGACTACTGAATTAAATATTTTTTTTGTTTTTTGTTTTTTGTTTTTTGTTTTTTTTTTTTTTTTTTTGGTTTTTCGAGGTAGGGTCTCACTCTAGCCCAGGCTGACCTGGAATTCACTATGTAGTCTCAGGGTGGCCTCGAACTCACGGCGATCCTCCTACCTCTGCCTCCCGAGTGCTGGGATTAAAGGCGTGCGCCACCACGCCCGGCTTATGAATTAAATATTTTTAAAGAGATTAAGTAAATTATCAAGTTATGAAAAGACTTGAAGGAACCTTAGATGCATATGACTAAGTGAAAGAAGTCAGAGGTGAAGACAATAGACACATGATGACAATGGTGACATAGAAGGCACACAGAAGTCACTTTTGCTAAAAAGCATTGATTCCAAGCCGGGTGTGGTGGCGCACGCCTTTAATCCCAGCACTCGGAGGCAGAGGTAGGAGGATTGCCAAGAGTTCGAGGCCACCCTGAGATTCCATAGTGTATTCCAAGTGACCCCGGTCTAGAGTGAGACCCTACCTCGAAACCTGCCCTCCCCGTAAAAAAAAAAAAAAAGCATTGGTTCCTCACTCAAGCCCACAAGGTAACTAAAAGAAGCCAGATGGAAGCCTGGCATTTCCACCTTCATTTATTCCTGTTTCCTTTACATTGCACAGGCACAGGAGTCATGAAGAACTGTATCTAAAATTAGTGATGCCTAACTTATCTCATCTCCCCTTCCCTTTATTCCCTTGGAGTCCAGGTCCAGGAATGGTGAATGTGAGTAGGCAGGACGGATCACCCTTGTATCAGTTATTTTCCTATTGCTGGGACCAGAAGCAGATTAAGGGAAGGGAGGGCTTATTGTTTCCATAGGGCTGAATCCATCTTATCAAGAAAGACATGGCAGAAGCAAGCAGGAAGCGTCGGTCACATCATCACATCAACAGGGAATAAGGAGCGAGAACAAGAGGAATAAGCTGGACTTGGCTGTGACAGTGAGGGGGAATTAAGTAGCCAGTCAGGAGGGAGAGCCCAAAGAGGGAACACGACACCTGCCTGCTTCAGCAGAACCAGAGTTCAGTGTCTGATCCAGCCATCCAGTCATCCCTCTCGACCCCACCCAGGTGTGCTGACCCCTTCCCAAGCCCAGACCAATAAGCTCTCTCTCTCAGGCTCAGCTTAGTCTGAGGGTAAAGCCCACCACAATAAGATTATAGATAGATCCTCACCAGATGGGCAAGGTCTCTTGTTGGCTCTTCACCTCTCCTGAACTTCCAGGTCCCTGCTCTGGTAAGCACCCCTGTGCTGAGATGTGGGGGGGGGGACCTTGACCCCTCCTCCCATGCAGACTCCCTGCCCCTCCTGCCTGCCTTCCACATAGCAGGAGCTCTCTGTATTGTCTCCTCTTTCCTGCTCATAATCTAATAAAGTCTTACCCTCTGGTCTATAGATGCATTTTTTAAATTTATAAAACAAGGATCTTGTGTACCCTGAATTTATTAGTAAGACTGGCATTGGCAAGGAGCCCCAAAACTCCCATTACAACACCTCTAGGCACATCTCTAGTGACACACTTCCTCCAGCAAGGCTGCCTCCTAAAGAATCCAAACCTTTCAGAACTGCATGACCGACTGGGGATTAAGTATTCCAATACAAGAGTTTATGGGGGACGTTTTCTACTCAAACAACCACAATATCAAAGGTGAGGATAATTACTTCTAATGGCAAGGCTGGAGCAGATCATCTTGGAGGAATATACACCCTACATGTACACCACAGACTTGAGATGGTAATAATGGGTCCATGGAGGTTCATCCATGGCAACAAATATACTGTTCTGGTGGGAGACGCTGGTAATAGGACAGGCTTGCATGTGTAGCAACAGAGGGCAGATGGGAAATCTCTGGCACTTCCCCTCAATTGTTCAGTGAACCTAAAGCTGCTTTAAAAATAATGTCCATTTAAAAAGGAGAGGATTGTATCTTACAGGTCTTTTTCATTACTAGTATTTCATTTTCCTGTTAAGTCAGTTTACTGTAATTTACAAAGGTTTTTGGTCCATGACAAACTTGGGGGAAATAGCTGCTGTTCCTTCATCCAAATTGAGAAGTTCTAATCTAGGCTAAAAGCCCTGGTCTAGGAGCTAGAAGAGCTGGCCTCTTGCCTCTGCTGCCTAATTGGTACTATCGTTGAGTTCTGTCATCTGGAAAGTAAGGGGGGGCAAAATGAACAGATTTAGCTAATTAGGTTCTCAGCAAATGTCTGGTTCTTACAGATAATGCGAGGCAGTTGGAGGCCATGGCCTCCTTCCCAAAACTCACCATCAAGCAGAACTCTAAGGAACGGGCACCTTGGGACAACTGCCAGCTACACACTCCTCTGCCAGTCAGCGTGAAGACGTGGGCAAGCTTGTGAGAGTCCTGCTCTCTGATAGCAGACACTCAAGACACACAGTTGACTGGAACATTCTGAGGGGGCAACCTGTATCCTACACTCATCTCACCAAATGGGGACTGGGTTCTTACTCATTGTAGCAAGAGCAACAAAGACTCTAAGGCCACTTGTCTTGAATGACATTTTCTTCACCAACAAAGACTTAGTTTAGACATCCCTATGCTAAGTAATCAATGTTCTGGGGTTATTCTGATAATCAAACTTGAAACACTTTGTCACTATGTCTAGACTATGGCTCCCTAAGATACTTTTAGTACAAAACAGTCTACCCTATATACATTCAGTTAATCTACGGGTGTGCATGTCTTACTGTGAATGCTTCAGTATTTGAGGGAATTTATTAATCACCCAAATACGTCAATCAGCAGGGAGGTGAATCACATTCAAAGTCCCCTGTAAGATCAATATTTATAAAATACTATCATATAATAGATATTGTAATTTTATTTTGTTTGCTTGTTTTTTTTTTGTTTTTCAAGGTAGGGTCTCACTCTGGCTCAGGCTGACCTGGAATTCACTATGTAGTCTCAGGCTGGCCTCGAACTCTCGGCGATCCTCCTACCTCTGCCTCCCAAGTGCTGGGATTAAAGGCGTGTGCCACCACGCCTGGCTGATATTGTAATTTTACACGCACACACATCCTAGAGTCCAGGAAGAAGATCATAAGTCAGTTCCTAACTTCACCAATACTTTCAGGTTCTGGAATTACATAAGAAATTTGGCATGTTGCAAGGACAGACCTGCAAAGCTGAGATAGCCCCACCTCTTCCCGATACCATCTGGGTGGTGCCCTCTGGTTTCATGCCCTTTCCTCTTCAGCTTATAACTGGCAATCTCTTTATCCTCAAGATGGCTAAATCTATCTCTTTCCTATTCCCCCAAGGCTAAGGCCAGGCACTCTCCACACTTTTGGCATTTGCCCATGTCTTGAGCCTTTGATCACACAGTGAGGCCACCAGCAGCAAAGGAGACCAGCCAGGGACTTGGGAGAGCAGATGGAAAGAGATGTAGCTAGGAAACAAAAACAATAACAAAAAAATAAGTGATGTCTCACCACACCTGACAGAGATACTTCAGGCATGAGTGTGGGCAGTAAAGTACATCCTCTCGCCAAGCCGTGATGGGGGAGCCCCAGGTGTGCTGGGAGGGCACAAGCCTCCCTGGAGAAAGGATCAAATATGTAACTGTGGAGAACACACTACATGAGCAATCCACAGTGTCAGCAAACAGCAGTCAGAGGCTCGTGACACTGTGGAGACCCTCAGCAAAGGCAGGTGCTTGGCCCTGGGCAAGAGTCCAACCGGTAGCAGTTACAGTGCTAACAGGGAGGACTTCTAGAAAAACCAAAAGATCATATCCCTGCAGATGAGGTGGAGGAGATAAGAACACAGAAAATGTCCTTTGGGATGCCTCTATGAATCTTCCCCAAAAGTAGCCAGACAGGGCTTTTCATCCTCCCTCATTTCCAGATGTTTCCATAGCCCACTTTCCATCACAGCTCAGTGACCTGTGAGCCCACCCCAATTCCCACTCTGTCATGTGTTGCTGCTATTAAACCAGGAGAGGCTGGTGTGCCGAGCAGGAAGCTCAACTACATTCTCAAAGAAACATGGGATGCAAATACCACCACCTGGAAGGCTGAGGCATGGCTCAGAGTTTCTGAGCTGGTCTGCTTGGGTGTTGCCTGAATTGCTGCTGTGACAGTACAAAAGCAACTGAAGGGTGGAAGGGTTGATCTGGGCTCACAGTTTGGGGTATAGTCAATCATGGCAGGACAGCCTGGTGGCTGGAACCTTAGGCAGCTCTTCACATTGAGTCAGGAAGCAGACAGCAACACATGCTAATGCTCAGCTTGCTCTCCCATTTTTTATTTATTTGTAAGAAAAAGGAGACACGGTGAGAGAGGGTACAGGCACAACAGGGCCTCTTGTTGCTGCAAATTCCAGACATGAGTCGCTTTGTGCATCTGGCTTTACATGGACACGAGGAAATCGAACTCCAGCCAGCAGGCTTTGCAAGCAAGCACCTTGAGCCAGTGAGCTATCGCCCCGGCCCTGCTCCCCACTGCTTTTTATCCAATCCAGGACCCCAGCCCATGAGATAGTGCCACCCACCATTAGGGTGGATCTTCCCACCTCAATTCCCGAATCCAGAAACTTCTTCACAGACATGGCCAAAGATTTGTTCCCATGGTTATTCTAAATTCCACCAAGTTGACAATCAAGATTAATTATCCCAGGTGTGAATGTGAGCCCTGCTCCCTCCCTGGCTTCTGACCTTGGGTCATAGACCCTCATTATCCTCCTTTAGAATGGGAACAGACAGTAATCCTCACCACATAGGTAGTGGTGAGCATGAAATGAGAATGTAACACCCTCAGCACAGTGCCTGTTGCCCAGATGGACCAGCAAGAAGCAACACTCCACCTACCAAGCAGCGTTTTATTCCAGCTCCTCACTGCCTCTCCTACCTGACACTTCTCCATGGTGAAACTACTCTTTTGTCTACTGGAAATTTCCATGGTATGTGTGAGCACAGAACGCAGCCTGCCAGGTTCCTGCCACCTCTCCCCTAACAAGTCTCTGTTCACCTTGGATATGTTCGGCCTCCCGCTCAGCCTGGAACAGTCTTCTCTGACCTTCAAACTCAAGCCCCAGCCCAAATGTCATTTCCTCAAAGAAGCCCTCTGTGGTGGTTTGATTTAGGTGTCCCCCCATAAACTTAGGTGTTCTGAATGCTGGGTCCCCAGCTGGTGGCAATTTGGGAATTGAAGCCTCCTGGAGGCACTGCGTTGTTGGGGGGCGGGCTTACAGGTGCTGCAGCCAGCTTCCCCATGCCAGGGTTTGGCACACTCTCCTACTGCTCTGTCCACCTGACAGCGGCCAGGAGGTGATGTCCACCCTCTGCTCATGCCGTCATTTTCCCCTGGCATCATGGAGCTTCCCCCCCCCCCCACCTCGAATCTGTAAGCCAAAATGAACTCTTTCCTCCCACAAGCTGCTCTTGGTCAGGTGTTTTCTACCGGCAACACGAAGCTACTGCAACACCCTCCTCAGCCACCCCCTTACTTCTTAGTGCCAACCCATCTGTAATTGCTCTGTTGATTTCTTGTTCATGGCCACACACAGCTCCATGGAGTCATTTAGCCCAGGGCTTGCCTAATGCAAGAACGCATTATTTGTAGGGTTCAGGTGCTTTGGAGATGAAGCCAGTTGGGCGGCCTGCAGCGGCACGTTGACCATCATGACCCCAAGCTCCAAACCCTCCATGAGGTAAGGCCTGGCCACCTCAGCACACACGAGTACTGCACACAGAGCCCAGAGGTCCAAAGTCAATATTTTATTCTCCGGTCTGCCTGAGGTGTTCTAGTTTGCAAGCATAAATAATGGAATTGATTATAATCCTCTCCCTTAATGTCTTTCATTAAAAGTTGACACTGAACAAGCCTCCTGCTTTTCCTAACGAGTTGGGATTGGAGGATGATCTAAACAAGGCTTGAGGACTATTGTCACATGGAAGTTAATCATCTTGTCTCCTGCCAACTCCTCTCACTAAGCATCCAAAGGCCACGGGCAGCTTTAAATAGCAGCCCAGCAGCTCCGTCCTTACAACGAGGGAATGAACTTGGCAACCAAAAGATCCGTGAGGGGTGAGGCAGGCGAGGATTTATAAGCGCCATTTCTGCTCACATCAGCACGTACCCCACAGAGAAAGGAAAGCTCACTGTGCTCCCCTCCAGCTTGGGGCATGCAGACCCAAAGGGGTCCGGAAGAGCTTGCTCATTCACCCAAGCGCCCTCCGTCAGCAAAAAGGGAGCCAAAGAGTGGGGACAGGTGTTTTCCTTAGCCGCCTCTCTTTGAGGGGTTCCCTAAGGGGAACCAGAACTCCCAGTCAGTAAACAGCACAGAGTGGGGAGGATCTTCCCCTTGGGCTGGCCTTCCTTCTCACGTGGTTCATAGGTTCACAGCACAGTCTCTCGGACGACGCCTATGAGGCTGTGTGGCCGCTCAGCCTCAGCTCGCCGCTGGGGCCTCCTCTCAGCCTTCGGCATCCCCACCGGGGCGAAGGTGCTCAGATCGCCACAGCTCCGCAGGTGCAGCAGGCCAGGCTGTCTCCTTGAGGGTAGCGTGTGGGCCTGGGAAGTGCTGGGCTGTGCTGGGGCCATTATCTTCGGGAGAGCAGGAAAAGAACAGAAGAGGTTAAGCTTCACCTGAGTGGCCCTCTGGCACCTCCTGTATCCATGGATTTAATTTGTTTAATTGTCACAGAACGAAAAGAGGGGAGCCGGGCGTGGTGGCGCACGCCTTTAATCCCAGCACTCGGGAGGCAGAGGTAGGAGGATCGCCGTGAGTTCGAGGCCACCCTGAGACTCCATAGTGAATTCCAGGTCAGCCTGGGCTAGAGTGAGACCCTACCTCGAAAAACCAAAAAAAAAAAAAAAAAAAAAGAAAGAAAGTAAAGAGGGTGTTTTCCTAAAGCAGAAACTTATTTAGAATTCCAAAAACACTTTTTTTAGTGCACTCCTTTTTTCTAAAAGTTTAAGGAAATTATTCAAGTTTTCTATTGTGCACAGGCCACATTTAATTAACCAATTGCAAATTGTTTTAGATTTAACAACGTTCTCTTCACTTACCCCCAGTTTCCCTGTGCCCCAAGCCAGTGATGCCTAACACCAGAGAAGGGCACAGAGGGTTAAACTTGTTGCTGACATGAAGTCCCACCTGCCACCAATTCTGAGAGTGGGGAGGGGTCTTGGATCCAAGTGATGCCCACACACACTTGAGAATTTGAAAGCCAGTGGTCTGGTCTGGTAATGAGTTTATAAGATACCAACTAAGACCAACAATGCTTCAGATAGACCCAATAACCCATCAACAAACATATATGACTGAATTGTAACAGCATCATTGACTTGGTAACAATGCAAACATTATGGGAAATTTCCCAACTGACTAGGCCTCAATGAGGGGAGGACTGACCAATGGAAGCGGCTTTGGAAAGTTGCAAAGCTATGTTGCTGTGACCAGTGATACCATTGGTGTTGGCGAGAGTCAGGAGCCTGACTGGCACCTCACGCCACAGAACCACCATCCCAGTGACTCAGTCTCACTTGTTCCATCCTGACCTTTCATGCCAAAAGGTCTGAGCCTCAGTTTTGCTAATACTTTGTTCACTGCATTTGTCTGTAAGGCCTGTCCTGGTCTCCTAACAAATGTAATATTCATTAATTTGACAGTGAGGGCTGGAGAGATGGCTTAGTGTTTAAGGCGCTTGCCTGAGAAGCCTAAGGACCCATGTTTGACTCTCCAGATCCCACATAAATCAGACACAAGGTGACGCAAGTGCACAAGGTCGCACATGCACACTAGGTGGCGCATGCGTCAAGTTTGATTACAGTGGCCAGAAGCCCTGGCGCACCAATTCATATTCTCTCCCTCACACTCCCACTCTTGCTCTCTCACATAAAAAGAAAAAAGAGGCCAGTCTATTGGGCTTGCCTCAAAAAAAATTTTGACTGTGATATATGTTAGGACACATGTTTGTTTTTTTTTTAATACTAGGAACAATTAAAATGGATCTAAAAACTCATTCTACTAATAAAATAGAAACTGAAAGTGTACAAAGCTGAGCAGAGAAAGAAAAAGTCCCTTTGCATTGTCCTTGCCACCCTTTTGCCTGGAGAGGGGTCTGGTATTGATACCATGGTGGGGTTCAGAACTAGAAGGCCAATGGCCCAGAGTCTGTCACAATAATCTCAGTGCTTGAAATTTTTTTTTCGAGGTAGCGTCTCACTCTGGCCCAGGCTAACCTGGAATTCACTCTGTAATCCCAGAGTGGCCTTGAACTGATGGCGATCCTCCTACCACTGCCTCCCGAGTACTGGGATTAAAGGCGTGCGCCACCACGCCTGACTTCAGTGCTTGAATTTTTAGCTGGTCTCAGTTGCAAGGATCTAGCAATCATTTGTAACAATAGCATCCACTGAATTACAGGTGCCTATTTTGTGTTTTGTGCCAGCACTATTTCCCAGGGAGCAGAGCAAGACTTTGCAGAAGTCCAGCGTCAGCAGGGGCCCCTGCCTTCAAGTGGCTCCAAATACTCACTGCTGCTTATTGGGCTCCTGGGTTAGACAGAGGGAGTGACAAGGAGCACATCATAGATAAGAGCAAAGAAATGCCATAGATTAAAGCTACCAACTAGAGCCTGACCCAGAACCAAGGACTGAGGGCTCAGAGAACAAGCCTCACGAGGGCTTGTATTTCAACTGTCACCTCCTGGTAATCGGTTCACTCTTCTCTCCTTGAACCCCAGGGGGATGGGACCCAAGCTGGCTTCTGCCTTCGGTAAGAAGAGGCCAGCAGCTGAAAAGGGGAACCAAAAGGAAAATGAGGAGGGGGTGTATTAAAATTCACCTAGAATCTTGGAGCTGGTAGCTACTCTGAGAATTAGCCCAATGTAAAACTCCGTTGGATGGGTGGACAGTGAAAATGTGCTACATAAACACAATGGAATTCTATGCAGAAGTACACAAAAATGAAACTATGAAACTTTCAGGAAAAAAATGGATGGATTTGGAAAGAATCATATTAAGTGAAATGACTCAAAATTAGGAAAGCCAGAACCATATGTTCTCTCTGATACGGTGGGAGCTCTTATCATGTGACATCTGTAAGAATGTATGCATAGTAAGCACATGAAAATTAACCCTATAAAGACAGAACTATAACCAAAAGTGAATATAAAGAGAAGAACTGGAAGAGTGGAGAGGGAAGGGCAAAAGGAAGGATACATGTGATGCAAGGGAGAGGGGAACTGGAGGGAAGAGGGGGTTAAGACAGGGAAGGGGAATAGAAGCAACCACAACTGCACTTGAATTATAGAGGAGGTACCTGTTGAGCACCTAGAACACAAAGGCCAGGGAACACTGGGAGACTGGGCACCGGCATCCACGCTGGGTACCTACCTTGTCGACTCAGAGGAGTGGGAAAAACACCCAAAAGGTAACAGCTGTTAGTGGTTTTCTAAGCATGTTTAATTTTTATTTATTTGAGAGAGAGAGATAGAAAGAGAGAGATAGGCAGATATATAGAGAGAATGGGCACAACAGGGGCTTCTAGCCACTGCAAACTCCAGACGCATGTGCCATCTTCTGTACTGGGCTTTATGTGGGTACTGGGGAATCAAACCTGGGTCCTTTGGTTTTGCAGGCAGGTGCCTTAGCAGCTAAGCCATCTCTCGAGTCCTAGAGGGGAGGCTCTTACTGCAAGGAAAGTGCACTCACTGGAGCTACAGGGATGAGGGCCATGTGGCCCAACCCTTCCCTTTAACGATGAGACAACTGAGGCCCAAATAGATTATGTCAACACCCAATTTGACTTTCCCAGATGGCTTCAGTCTAGGTGATGGCCCTTTACTTTTTAATCTATGAGAAAAAAAATGTATTTAATTCCTTTACATCCTATCAGCTTATTTATTTGGACAAGCAATTCATGGGAACAGGAACAGGTACCAAAATCTTGCCAATGTTAAGATTCACCTATGTTAATGTTTCTAAGGGCTGAGAAAACATGCCAGCCCTATCAGGCAGTGGCAGTAGCCTTCAGTTCCGGAAGCCAACAGTTGAACGGGCTCCACGGTGCCAGGTCCTTTGCTTTTTCCAGGCTTCCTTCCACATCCCAGAAAACTGGGCTCCCTTCCCTTGGGTTGGGAACATTGCAGAGAAGTGACCGTGCTGGAAAGGAAAGCTCTCTGGCTTCCTCTCTCCTGCTCCATGACCTCCTAGCCCCGGCTCCCGTGAGATGGTAGCCATGAACTCCGTTTGCTTTGGACGGGAAATGAGAGGAAACATTTAAGGCAGTGTGGAAGGCAGTTACGAGCCTCATGCCTGATACCCATAGCAACAGTACCTGTTCTAAGAAGCTGGCACTTGTGATGGCTTCCTCCATGTGCTCCTCGTCAGACTTCAAAACAGACTTGATGTTTTCTACCAGCTCGTGGATGTCCGGGGTCATGCTGCAGGAGGACTGCTCCAAGAACCTGGCCACCAGCAGCTTAGTGTCTATGTACGACCTGTAATCTACCAAAGAGCGGGGCCTGCCTCTGGACGTCCTGGGTCTCGTGCCTCTTCGCAGAGTCACCGCAGCCACGTCTAGTCGCCTTTCTGTTTGAGTGGCAGCCTCGCAGCTGAGCACCGGGATAGCTGTGGGCAGAGGCAGACAACACATCCCCGTGGGCTACGGCCTTGGAATACAAGCCACACCGCTCAGAGCAAACAGCACAGACAAATGCCTGTAGCCACACATGCATGTCTTGCTTTCATCTTGTGGAAGGAAAAATTAAAAACAAAACTAGGATACAGCCTATCACCCGAAGTGCAGTTCCAATAGGCTACGTCCCAAGACACCAAACTTTGCCACATACAACAGCCTCAAGGCAATGAAAGCTGACAGAGCATGTTCCACATGTTTCATAGGACACGGCAGGTAAGTGAGAATGAATAGCAAAAAAAAAAAAAAAAAAACGTGGGTGGTTGACCAGTGAAAGGATGCTCCAAGGTCAGTGTTGGGAGAATGGCGGAGTCAAAGAGAGGAAGGGACTGAACAAACAAGACTTGTGGGATGAATAAAATGTGTTTACTTTCACTGTACCTTTGCCCTAAACATCCTCAAGGGCATTGGACTGACTTCTGTGACTGATGCCCACACCATATCTGAGGTAGGCCTATGGCTGTTACAGTAAACTTAGGTGTAGAAAAATTCCATCATTCCAGAAGTCAACAGATGGCCTGTCACTGCACTGCAGGCTCTAACTTCACAGCTACCTCCATCGGTAAAGGCATAAAGATGGGCAGAATTCTATTTCACCATGAGGTGGGGAGAGTAACTCTCAGGCATGGTCTCCGTGGGTCCACCAGCCACTTCCGTCTGTGAAGGCCTGACAAGTGGGAGTTTAGAGATTCACAGATGACAAGCAGCAGAGGGTAGGCGAGCAGGCTGGGAAAGGGAAGGGGGGCTCTCTTCCTCTGAAGAAAGGTCGGCGTGAAGCGCTCTACGCCGGGGTAGAGGCTTTCCATCCAGGTTGCCGTGTGCACGTTACGGAGAGCGAGTCTTCCAGAAGTGCACACCAAGACACTCACATGCGAGAAGGGAGCTGGTTCTACACTCATTCACTGAAGGCAACCTGGTGCCTTCCTCAGTGCTGCAATCCTACAGGCAGACGCATGTCGTCCTTGCTCCTGAAGGGCTGCAGAATGAAAAGGATATCCGGAAAGATCTCTCCTCACTGTGCAAACACCTAAGTTTTCATCGGAACTCGCATAGGACCAGCTTGAGTCCTCAGCTGGCCCACGGGGTACAGGAGACCCACGGCGAAGGTGGGTCTTGGAATCAGAGGCCAGGCTGCCCAGCCTACTGGGTCTCAGAGATGCAAAGCTAGTCCCAGGAGGCAGGACTTACTCCCCACCTGGAAGTTCCTGCAAGAGAAGACGAGTGTCCTTTGTGGCCCCCACGAAAGTCCAGAGCTGTGGCAAATGACCCACTGTCAACAGGACAGAACAGAGACTATAAGGGCCAGACAGGCCCCCGAGAAAACAAGATTACAGGGTGTCCAAAGTTAGTTTGCATAGTTTCAGAAGAGCAAGGGCCAACTACTGGAACAGTTCCTTCTGCTTTCTCTTCATTTTTTTAAATTTTTATTTATTTCTTTGAGAGTGACAGAGAGAGAAAGAGGCAGATATATAGAGAGAATGGGCGCACCAGGGCCTCCAACCATGCAAATGAACTCCAGACGTGTGCACCCCCTTGTGCATCTGACTAAAGTGGGTCCTGGGGAATTGAGCCTCGAACCGGGGTCCTTAGACTTCACAGGCAAGCGCTTAACTGCTAAGCCATCTCTCCAGCCCACCCTTCATTTTTTTTTTATAGTTCTCTATAATGAGAGATGCTTAGAGATGTTCAAGTAGTCGTATGTTCAAAAAAAGACTAGTATTATCTCTTTTTTTGTTTGTTTTTTTTCAAGGTGGGGTCTCACTCTAGCTCAAGCTGATCTAGAATTCACTATATAGTCTCAGGTGGCCTTGACCTCACAGGGATCCTTCTACCTCTGCCTGCCATGTGTTGAGATTAAAGGTATGTGCCACCACGCCTGGTCTAGTATCATTTTTACATTTTTAACTTATTTAATGCTTATATACAAGCAAAACTCAAAACCGAGAAGAGAGGAAGCGTTGGTGTATGCTCCCTTGCATCCAAAGTTCTTAGGATAAACAAAGTCAGATTTCAATGACTAAATCTACTCACACACAGGAAAAAGGAGAACAGATCTTAACTTATAGGACAGAGGGTAAAATCATACACCCCTGTGACTTAATTCTACAGTATTGCTAACAAGTAGCCTTCAAGGTGAAGTGTGCGTACTTTTCCCTGTACCTAGCACAGTACTGAATGCAATCAAATGCTTTGACAATGACTTCCAAAACTAATTTGTCAACCAAAAAAAAAAGAAAAAGAGGCAGGTATAGAAAGAATATCTTATCTTCCCCCAACCTCTTAAAACTCCTTGAAGATTCTGCTTATACTCATGGGGCCCTTGGCTGGCGAGAGCCACCTGCTTCGACTTGGCACGTTCAGGCAAATGAGGGCAGTGGCCTGGGAGGAGGGTGGGGAAGGACATCACCTCTCTCCTCGGAATGGTGCAGCACAGGATCGCTCTTAGATCTTGTCCTCAGAGGTGGGAAGGCTTTCCTGCTTCTTGGTGGATGCACCAGGTTTGAACTGGGAGTTGATGTAGACGTGTTTTCTTCACCAGGTGTGTTAGGAACATCTCCACCTGATTTTTTTTTTTTTAATAGAAGAAACATAAATTATTTCGCCAGCTGCAGCCCTTGAAATGTTGGGCAGGAAACACCTGTGAGCCCAAACCTGCCGGGGGCAAGGGTAACAGAGTTCACAACATTTACTTAGGCTGCTGGCCCAGTTTTTATTTCCCACCACTAAAGGCAAAATCTTGCTCTCCAAATTGCCCTGTCACACCTAAAACAAATAAACAAAACTTCCTGATAAGCCCAAGGGCAAAATTAAGAAGGCAAGCTACACAACAGCACCCCCACAACCAGTGCCCCAGCGAGCTCAGAGTCTGCGTCACCAGAGCACGGGGACGCAGGCCCGAGAGGAAGAGAGGAGGCTCCAGAGCGGTTCAGGTCACGACCATCCAGGGAGCGCTGGCTTGGGGGGTGTTAGGGAGCCGCCACAGGTGAGGGGGGCTGCAGGGCTGCAGAGCCAAAGCCAGCAGAGGGCTCAGCTGCCTAGCCTACACTGGGCTGCTCCCAATGGCCCAGAGAAGATGAAGAGAAGACCTGCTGGAAAAATTACCTCCATCTAAAATAGCTGAGGTTGATTCATTATTTATGACCATCTGCAATTTTGTCATGGTGGACAGTTCTCTGGGCCATTTAAAACCTCCCTAAAGAGAGAAAGCTCTGACAACGGGAGTCCTTAAATTACAAGGATAAATGTAAATCGACTCTTGTTAATTACCATCGACCTGAATACCCCAGGCATTAAAGCAGCATGGCTTAAGCCCTAGGTCATAAAAATCAGGGTGACCACACAGCAAACCACCCTGCAATCAGGAAACTTAGGTTCCTTCAAAGGAGCCCAGCTCACTTTAATAGGACAAAGGCATCATAGATTAGAAAACATGGGAATAGTAAATTAAGTTCTAATCTATTTCAAAGATTCCTGAGAATAAGTATATAGTCTATTTTCGAGGTAGGATCTCACTCTAGCCCCAGCTGACCTGGAATTCACTATGTAGTCTCAGGCTGGCCTGGAACTCACAGAGATCCTCCTACCTCTGCCTCCCGAGTGCTGGGATTAAAGGCGTGTGCCACCACACCTGGCAGTTGATAGTATTTTTAAACCTGAAAACCATTTGCTCCAACAATACCTGACCCCTAGTAAAACACCAGCCAGATCATTATTCTGCCCTGTTTCAGTCTACTGCATCAGGGCTTCTGGCAGGGAAAGTGTGTCCAATTACCTTGAGTCACCTGTATGCAAACCGGCTCCAGTGGGCTCGCAGTAGCTTCTGGTCCTTCTGGCATTTGGAATGAAGACCCCTGCATCACAGGGGATGGACAAAAAGAGTCATTTTGTTGATGTTTAGCTCGCTGCTTATGGGACCCCAGTGAATTCCTTCAGATGATGTGTGGGCACAGTCTCCCTCTAGCGCCCAGTGAGGGGCCACGTTTCTTGCTTGCAATGTACTTAGAGAAGCTCTGGACATACCTGCTCCTGGTCCATCTGGCTCACCACAGCTTCATATGGAGGTGGGGGGTCCAGGGGACAGAACACTTCCACACCTTTGATTCGTGCTCCATAGATGTGTGGCAGTGGAATGACATCAGGACCAACCATCCTAGGAAGAGCGCCTGGGCATCAGGAGGCTCCCTGCCATAGCTCCTGGACCTGCTAGCCTTTGCTTCCAGACTATGGGCAAGCTCCCCAACACACACACATGACAATGGCCCAGTGCAAGAGAGGGAGAGCAATCTAAGCCACTCCTCTGATGGTCTGCCCAGAGGTCCTTAGGTGAGCAACAGAGTATAAAATGTAACACGTTCATTCCTTCTGAGCCCACCAGCCCAAAAAACAAATCATTCACAGAAAGAGGCGAGTGGTGCCAGGTGCTGTGGGGAGGGATGGGAGCGAGTGACTATTCTGTGGAGATGGCACTTCCTCAGGATAGTGTCCTGGAATTAGATGGAGGCAGGGTTGCACAACTCTGTGAATGTATTAAATGCCAGTACACTGTACACTCAGTAACAACAATGACTGAGGACTCAAGAAATTTCAATTATCTCTTACATGACGAAAGTCTCTTGCCTGGGTTTCCCTAATGTCTGATTCACGAGAGAAATTCACTATTTGTTAGGCGACTATTTGAAAGGATGAATTAAGTTCAAACACTAGGCGAGCAGTGCTGTGGTTCAGAGCCAAAGTTGGATCCAGTAGGCGGAATCGGTGTCTTCCTTCAGGTGGTCACTGGACGGAAAACACCCCGGCTGAATGCCTGCTCCATGCCAGGCAGTGTGCCAGGTGTGGGAGGCAGGGTGGATGAACTTTCAAAACAGAACCATATTAAGAATAATGGAAAGAAAAGAAAGGAATAATGGGAGCCAGGTGTGGTGGTGCACGCATTTAATCCCAGCACTTGGGAGGCAGAGGTAGGAGGACTGCCATGAGTTCGAGGCCAGCCGCCAGCCTGAGACTACATAGTAAATTCAAGATCAGCCTGGGCTAGAGCAAAACCCTACCTCGAAAAACCATAAAAATAATAATGGGAAAGGGAGACAATGGCTGGTATTCTGTTTCCCAATGAACTTGATATAACAACCCCAAAACAAGTTGACAGAAGGATTTGTATTTATTTGGTACGTGACCACTTTATAGCCCCAATAACAATGCTAACTTAAGATTAAATAAATAACTTAAGGTTTTAGTAAAGAAATGTTTAAAGGCTCTCATGATTACTAAGACAAACAGTACCGTTATAGAGAAGCAGACTCGAGAAAACAAATGTTCTCTATACCTGATTAAAATGCTGGCGCTGTTTTCTTGCTTTAAAGTCAATTTTTCTGCTGAACTTCTTTTCCTCCCCCAGCCTTCCTGGTTATAACTAGGCCCCCTGTCTTCATCTCTGCCTCCTCTTACTCTACCACTTGACTCTTTAAGTGGGGACAATGAAGAATTATTTAAATATCACTGTTTATGCTATTTGCCAATGTAAGTATTATGATACCTTCAACTACAGGTTTTCTTTCCTAATTGTGTTTCTTCCAATAAAGAAGTAATGTGTGTTTTCCTTTTAATTTTTTTTTTGTTTGTTTTTTTTTGTTTTTCAAGGTAGGGTTTCACTCTAGTACAGGCTGACCTGGAATTAACTATATAGTCTCAGGGTGGCCTCAAACTCAGGGCGATCCTCCTACTTCTGCCTCCCGAGTGCTGGGATTAAAGGCATGCACCACCACACCCTGCTTTATTTGGTTTTTGAATAACAGAATCTTTGCTGTATGTTATTTTCTCTGTGGCTGAGGGTCCCTTAAGAGCAAAATAAAAAGCAAAACCAAAACACATGAATTCCTATCACTGTTCATAGCAATTATAAAGTACACAAATAGATCAGAAAACTTATTTCATGTTATGGAGTCCTAGAGAATAAAAACAGACAAAAATAGCCCAAAACAATAAAGGCTTAAAATCACAGGCTAGGGAGATGGCTCAGTGGTTAAAAAGATGCTTGCTTGCAAAGTCTTATAGGGTTCAATTCCTCAGTACCCATGTAAAACCAGATGTACAAAGTGGTACATGTATTTGGGGTTTCTTTGCAGTGGCTAGAGGCCCTGGCATGCCTAGTCTCTCTCTCTTTCTCTCCCCCCCCCACACACACCTTTCTCTGTCAAATAAATAAATAAGTAAAAATAAAATCATAAAAAAACTTTGTGCATATTCTTGTCCATAAGCACACAAGAAAGAGAATTACTAGTCAGGGTCAACAACTAGTATCTACTTAGCTGATTTATATCCTGCAAATGCACAGAAATTAGGTAAACAAATATCAGCTGTCCTCATAGCATAGGCGAGGAATCTGAGCAGGAGGATCACAAATTCAATCTGTCTAGGCTTCAAAATGAGTTCAAAACAAGCCTGGATAGCTGAGACCCTATCTCAGAGAAAAAAAGTAAAATAAATGTTAAAAAAGGCTTAGAGATACAACATTAATGGTTGAGTGCTTGTCAAGCATGCACCAGGCCCTAGGTGTAATCTTTAATACCTTTGGTAGACTGTATACCTAAATGTGAACTCAGTCACTTTCAGAAGAAAAGTCGACTAGATTTTGGTGCTGGTCAAACTACAGAATACGATGTTTGCTACTGGCAATGGGATCTAGAACTATAGCTATGTTCGACTGGGTGGTGTCCTCTTCCACACAAAGGCCTTTTGCTTGAACCCTTCCCCACTCTTTCTTCCAGAAAGTTCTGAATAGTAAAACCCCTGTTGATAAGTTTTACAGTCTTCTTCCAATCTGGGTATGACCAGGGGCTATCTGAAGACTCAAAGGGGCAAATCTAAAATGCATGAGGGTGCTCAGAGATTGGAATGACCCATGCTGGTGAGCATTAGTATGGTGGAATAGAAACAAGAAAGGAAGGAAGGAGAAAGCAAAGTGAGAGACTACCAGATATGTGTAGCTGTCCCTTTCAGCCACAATCTCAGAGAGTCAGAATCTCAGAGAAGAGGGTCTCTCTCCTCCCAGCTATGAAATAACAGGCATTTTTCTGTCTAACATACCCTCCACAGACAGTCTGAGGCTGGGCCACAGAGTTGGAGCAAATGTGTCCTACGGTATGCCAAAAAACCAAAACTATGTATTTTATTGCTGTTGCTTTTTTTTTAATGAGAGAAAGAGAGAGAATTGGTGCACCAGGGCCTCCAGCCACTGAAATTGAATTCCAGGCATGTGTGCTATCTTGTACACATGTGTGACCTTGCACACTTGTGTCACAGTATTTGTCTGGCTTGCATGGGATCTAGCGAGTTGAACATGGGTCCTTAGGCTTCTCAGGCAAGTGCCTTAACTGATAAGCCATCTCTCTATCCCTGCTATTGTTTTTTTAATTTTTAATTCTCATCTCACTTTCTGAAAGAGAAGGATTTCATCCTAGCCCCTAAGTCTTCAAAATGCCACCTTCCATCCCCCAAACCAAGAAAAGCTGAGATGTCTCAAACCAACCCAGGCCATCGACCCACCCAGCTGATATCTCCTCTGGCTTTGGGGTCAGCTCTGCCTGGGAAGGCAGGGCAGGGAGGAGGTTGAAGTAAAACTCAAAGAACAATATACAATACTTAAGGGGGATCTATTTCAAATTCATATATTAAAAACAAAAAAACGTAAAATGTTTTCCAATAACACCAGGCCTGCTACCAAATTTGTTTGACAAATCTACATGTATACAGATATATCAAAACATAAATGCCAGCTTCAGAAACTCCTGCTAAAGATGCTAGTGTTTCTAAGGAATTTACTGGTTTTCCTTTTTCATCCTAAATACAATTTGCTTAACTCAGCTTAAGTCACTTTTCCCAAAAAACCATGCATGATTGTCTGTCCCAGCTCACTGCTCTGGATTTGGTGGCCCTCCTCTGGGCACTGCCTTTCCTCTTTTGACTACTTCTGTGATCCTTCCAATACTCTTTCTTTCTTTCTTTCTTTTTTTTTGGTTTTTCAAGGTAGGATCTTGCTCTAGCCCAGGCTTACCTTAAATTCACTATGTAGTCTTAGGGTGGCCTCAAACTCACAACAATCCTCTTACCTCTGCTTCCTGAGTGCTGGGATTAAAGGCATGTGCAACCATGCCTAGCCCCCAATACTCATTTTAATGGCTTAGACTGTAAACTCCTAGATTGGATGGGAGGAATCAGGTATAACTCATTTTGGATTTCTATTCAAAATACAGAACTGTGTAAGCAGTGGAAGATTAATGAATGTTTGTTGAACTCATAAGTGAGTGAGGTCATTCTTTTTTTCTTTTATTTGAGAGAGAGAAAGAGGTGAGAGAGAGGAAGAATGGGCATGCCAGGCCTCTAACCACTGCAAATAAACTCTAGATACATGTGTCACCTTGTGTATCTGGCTTACATGGGTCCTGGGGAATCAAACCTGGGTCCTTAGGCTTTGCAGGCAAGCACCTCAACTGCTAAGCCATCTCTCCAGGCCAACTGAGGTCATTCTAGAAGTCACTAACAACTTAACTATGAATGTTTCATTCTACAAATAATTCCTCAGATTTATAAGGTGGTCAAATTTAGAGCTAGAATTTGAAAGAGAACAATAAACCGAACAATAAACATGCCATTTTTTTCTAAACCAAAGAAAGGCAATTAATAATGGATCTTTTCTTAATGGCTGCAAAGAATTTCAAGACTACTGAGTTCTGCTGATGGTGTTAAAATGAAACATCGATTTGGCCTAACTAGGAGTGTTTCCAGGGCAACAAAGACACTCAATCATGTCAAATTACAGCTGTTATCTCCCTGGGTGTCAGTTTTCCTTAAGAAGCTAATTGAAATTGAAAAAGTATATCTCTAGGTCAAGGTTTGACTTTTCTTTGGTTTCATCTGGTTGATCAGACAAAAGTGGGAATCAAGGAGACAGAGAAAAAGCAAGTTGGAAACAATACAATCTGACTAGATTTTAGAGAAAAGTGGATGCTCATGCTGTGAGCTCTAGAAACTCTTCAGTTTTCAAAACACAGAGTCCCAGGGGGACTTGGGAAGATACCTGCGATTCATCCGTGGCGTGCAGGAGTAAAAGGTGGCAAAATAGGAAGGGGGAGGCACTGGTGGCACGAAGTCATCAGGGTCAGGGATCCGCCCGTGGTCTTCCACTTCTTCTGCAGAAATCTGGGCTTCATCCTGGTTAAGCACACGTCAGTGAGCGGCCATCACGCAGAGCATGGGGAGAAAGCATGGCTTATGCAACAGGGCTGCGGCTGGCTCAACCCAAATCCAGTGCGGTGCGGAAACTTACGATGCACGACCTTCTTGTGGCGAATATCTGGAGGTAGCGGAGGGCAGCGGCCACCAAGCACACGGTGGTGGTCAGGGCATTCAAGGCACACAGGGCAAAGAGTACTTTCTAGAACATGGGAAAATGAGACCACTGAGTATGTTAGTGCAGAAGACCAGACACAGTGTACAGACATATGCAGAACAATACTGTCCTGAGAAGCATGTGGCAGGTTGAGGTGGCATCTGGCTTATGGGGGTGCTGAAATAAATGCTCCCCACTTGGATAATGCTCTGCACAAGTGTGAGCTTCTCAAGGTTTAAATCTTATTTAAATACCTTTAATCCCACACCTTTAATCCCAGCACTTGGGAGGCAGAGGTAGGAGGCCAGAGTTCAAGGCCAGCCTGGGACTACATAGTGAATTCCAGGGGAGCTTGGCTAAAGTGAGACCCTACCTCAAAAATAAATAAATAAATAAATAAAACCAAATCAAGTTGGGCACAGTGGTACATATCTATAATCCCAGTACCACCAAGGCTAAAGCAGAAAGACTGCCAGTTCCAGGCCAGCCTAGACTAACACATAGCAAGAGTCCATCTCATGCATGAAAGAAAATAACTGAACAGCTTCCATTAGAAGCTTCCTATCTCAGAAAGAGCTGTATGACGAGAGTGCAATTAGTCTCCCCTCTCCACAGGGTTCACAGTCACAGATTCAGCCAACCAAAGATGGAGAACGCTCAGAAAAAGAGTTTGCCTGTAATGAACATAGAGATTTTTTTTTTCTTGTCACATTTTAAAATACTTACATAGCATGAGATATTGCAAACAATCTAGAGCTGGCTTAAACATACCGGAAGGATGTGTGCAGGGCTTATAAAAATCCTCTGCCACATAGAGAAGGGTTCAGGCAAGACAGATTTTGGTCTCCTCGGGGGGGTCCTGGAGCCAATTCCTCATAGATACTGAGAGACAACTGTATTTCCTTCGTCAAGTATCCAAACACCATCTAGAAATGTTTCTTCCAGGAGAGCAGCAAGGTTATCTTCTGAAATTGGGTCCCCCGGGATAGTGACTGCCGGCTTCCTGGCTTGGCAACCTGCTGTTCAATTCCTAACCACTTGTTCTATTTTGGGAGAACCTGGCAGTGCTGCCCCAGGTGCCCATCGAGGACACAGCAGGGGCCAGACCAGCAGGAGAATAAATAAGACCTCTCTCCTCCAAGCACACATCTCAAAATAGCAGCTCAGGCAACTCCAACAGTTGCTGTGGCTACAGGCCTGGCTCCTTAGTGGGGCTTTCCCTCCCCACAAGCTAAGTCAGACTTAGAAAGTTCAGGGTGATTCAGGTTCCAACTATGCAAAAGCCAAAGAAAGCTGGCCGGTTTTACATCCTGCATAACCCAAAACTGGCAGCTCTCTCTCTCTCTACCCCCTCTCTCTTTCTCTTTCTCAGATCTCTCCTCCCCACAAAAATAAACTCAAAACAAAGATCTAAAGAAAGTGGTTGGTGGCAGACTGTCCCAAAACTAATAACTTTCGGATTCACCAACTGATTTTTTTGTCCAGCCCACCAACAGACTACAGACTTTTGTCCAAGTTCCCAGTAAAGGCGAACTTTGCATTTCTGTTTGAGCTGGATCACTTGTTTTTTTATTTTTCTTTTGCTTATTATAGGTATTGTCTATTAAGCACAATATAAAGAACTTGAATTTCTGAGTCTTCTAGCTGATCTCTCTCTTCAGTCTATCTGTCACAGAATGGCAGCATTCCATAGGCCATATGCCTCACACTTCACACGAACATCAGCATACAACCTAAACAGCTTCATTGTGTATGTGTGAGCATAAAGATACACATACACATATATAGTTAAGCTTCTTTCCATTTTCTTTCAGCTTATAATTCTTGAACACAAAGAAATATCTCCATATATAATTTATGATACAAAAATCTGTGGCTTGGACTGGAGAGATGGCTTAGCATTTAAGTGGTTACCTACAAAGCCCAAGGACCCAGTTTGATCCCCCAGAACCCATGCATCTGGAGTTCATTTGCAGTGGCTAAAAGACCCTGGCATGCCCATCCTCTCCCTCTCTCTCTCTCTCTCTCTCTCTCTCATAAATATAATTTAAAAAAAAAAAAAACAACAAAGAATCCGTAGTTCTTTCTACACTAAGATCTGACTTTGGTTCTTAGCGAGGAATGACTGGTATTTGCTTTCAGCAGCTTGATTATTGAAAGACAGTATCAGAAAGGTAATAAATAAGGTTCGATGGTGTAGTTCTTGGTGGGCTGTAGTCTACCCAACATACCTTGAGGAGAAGGTGAACAGCGCTACAAGGCTGAACGGGAAAGAGTTTCAAGGCATTTTCTTTGTCTGTGCATTTGGCTGGTTGGAATTCTTCACAACAGAAGCAAATCTTGCCTTCACCTAAGTCCACCTTCAGGAAAAAGCAGAATAGTGATTCAGATATTAAGAAAAGGCACCCTTGACAGGCCACAGAGCACCAATTCTACAGAATGAGTTGCGGCAAGTTTCCATGTCAGGCAATGCCTGGATCAGTCAGGATAAGAAAGGGTATGTTGGGGCTGGAGAGATGGCTTAGCGGTTAAGGCACTTGCCTGCAAAGCCAAAGGACCTGGGTTCGATTCCCCAGGACCCACATAAGCCAGATGCACACAAGTTAGTGCATGCGTCTGGAGTTCGTTTGTAGTGGCTGGAGGCCCTGGTGTGCCCTTTCTCTCTCTCTCTCTTTCTCTCCCTCCCTCTTTCTCTCTCTCAAATAAATAAATATAAATAAAATATATAAAAAAGAAAGGGTATGCTACAGTAACAAGCCCAAGCCCAGATCCCAGTGCCTTAGTAAAGGTGACTTTTTTTTTGTAGGCATACCGCAAGTCCACAGCAGGTCAGAAGCATCTCTGCCTTGTCGTATTCCCTGGGGGATTCAGACTTATGGAACATCTATCATCGCGGTGCCCTGGCATGACTGACATTTCACTTATCAGAACTGACAATCCTCTGTGAAAGCTTCTCCTGTCAAATGATGCTCATCCCTTTAGCTTACAACTTCATGGCCAAATCCAATCACATGGCTGCCCTGGACTCCAAGATGGCAGGGCAGTGCAGCCCACCACGGGTGTGCAAGAAGCCCAGGAGGCATTTGGTGGGCAGTTCCCCTGGGCTGCATAGACTTAGAGAGACCTCCTGGTGCCCATCTCCAATTTGAAATGGTAATTGATGAACGATCTTGCTACATTTTCAGTGAGCTGCAAAATTCTGGTTACTGTTCCAAGTTTTTCTTGAGTCAAGCTGCGAAAATAAGGTACATCTGGTTTGGCAGGTAAGACCCATACCCTGAGGGCAGAGGGCAGTTCTTCCTCTGCTGCCTGAGCTGTTGGAGGTGACGTTTTCTTCCGAAAAGGAAAGAGGGTGCTTCGTTCACTAACTGTTCATTAGGTAGCTCTCATTTCACTAGCTGCAAAGCTCTTGAGTAACCTTCAGAAGAGACTGAACATTCACACTATTTTCCTTTCTGAGAAAGGAGAGGGAGAAGCCATTTTCTCTTACTGAATTTAAGATTCCTAACCACTAGTTACAGTAGTATGGGGCATGGTGGTGGGATGGGAAGCTGTGCTTTTTCTTTTTGGAGTAAAATTTGCATATGCATAAAAATTACATCCAAGTCTTAAGTATATCACTTGAGTTTTGGTCAATACACACACCTGTGTCACACAAACCTTTATCAAAACACAGGACATGGGCTGGAGAGATGGCTTACTGGTTAAGGTACTTGCCTGCAAAGCCAAAGGATCTAGGTTTAATTCCCCAGGACCCACAAAAGCCAGATGTACAAAATAGCACATGTGTCTGGAGTTCATTTGTAGTGGCTAGAGGCCCTGACCCAACCAGTCAGTCTTTTTCTCTTACTCCCTCTCTCCATCCCTCTCTCAAATAAATAAATAAAATATTTTTTAAAAAACCAAGGGCTGGGAGATAGCTTAGCATTTAAGGTGCTTGCCTGCAAAGCCAAAAGGCCCAGGTTGAATTCCCCAGGACCCACACAAGCCAGATGCACAAGGTGGCACATGCGTCTGGAGTTCTATTGTAGGGCTGAAGGCCCTGGTGTGCCCATTCTCTCTCTCTCTCTCTCTCTCTCTCTCCCTGCCTCTTTCTCTATCTGTCTCTCTCTCTCAAATAAATAAAAATTTAAAAACACAGAACATTACCACATCCAGAGAAAATGCCCTCATGCCCCTTGTTCATCAGTCTCTGCCCACCCACATCCTTCCCACAGGCAACCAGTGTTCTTCCTTTTGTTCACATGAATTACTTTGACCTCTTCAAGAACCCCATGGATTCTAATAGTTTTCACTCTTTATCTTAAAATCACATGAGAAGGGATGCATTACTTTATCAAGTTTTGATATAAATTTGATCACGGGTATAAAGAACGACCCTATTGCTGAAGATCCCACATGCTTGGGCTGCAAGGTCACTGAGAAATCAAGCTGGAGCTCAACTGAAAACCTCCTCCTTGTAGACCAGCTGAC
The DNA here is from genome assembly GCA_036346955.1 of Dipus sagitta. Classification (NCBI taxonomy): domain Eukaryota; kingdom Metazoa; phylum Chordata; class Mammalia; order Rodentia; family Dipodidae; genus Dipus; species Dipus sagitta. The sequence goes on along the minus strand of CM070770.1, from coordinate 59,228,768 downwards.
AGAAAGCTGGAAAAAGCTATGCTGCATGCAGCGCTATAGGAGAGAGCAGTCATCAGGGGTAATAAACAATAGTGGATACTGCAAGCCTTAAGACTGGCCAGCCAGACCACATGGCATGTCTGTTATGGTGGAAACCAACTGCTCTCTAATTGGGCTTGAGGCCTGCTGCACAGGAGGGAAATACATGCCTGGTACTGAAAACCTAGTCAAAAGCCTATGGTGGGGTGGGGGGGGGGGAGTCATGAGCCTTAGGGGAGTAAAGACTGCTGTTGTCTGCCTAAATGCATATATTATGCTTTTAGCATGTTTCTTAAAATTCATGCCCATATACTCATGCCACTCTCACTTTTAGTTAGAGAAGCTTCTCTTTTCAGATGGTGGCAACCACTGGAATAACTCAAAAGGCTCCATAGTGCTGAGAAGCAGTGACAATGGAGTGTTCAGTACCAAGACATCTCTATCACACCTTCCAAGGCTCAGAGTCCATTGCAGAAAAGGTGGCAGAAAGAAGGTAAGAGCCAAGCTGGGCATGGTGGTGCACATCTTTAATCCCAGCATTCTGGAGGCAGAGGTAGAAGGATCAGCCTGAGACTATGTACTGAATTCTAGGTCAGCCTGGGCTAGAGTAAGAGCCTACCTTGAAACCCACTCCCTAAAAAATATACATATATACCAAAGGAAGGGTAGGACTACTTACAATGCAACATTCCAGACACAAAATGGCCTGAATATACATGACCTCAAAATGCCTGGTACTACCTACACAAGACCCTCATAATAGGAGGAAAAGATGATAACATCAATAAAAAAAGAGACTAATTGAGAGGGGGCTGAGATATGATGGAGGATAGATATGTGAAGGGAAAGTGGGGAAGGGAGGGAATTATCATGGTTTATTGCCAATAATTATGCAAGCTGTCAATAAAAAAAAACAGTAAAAACAGCACTCCACACCAGCCCATCCTTGCTCAAAGGCATCCAGTGAAGAAATGCCAATGCCTGGGCGGGCTCCATCAAGTCTGCAGTATGCTCCCAACACCAGATGCCCAAGTACACAGAAACTTCTGCTATCTGCAGTCGTTTTAGAGTGAGCCAGGTAGAGGCATGCAACTTAATCCCTTGAATCGGGACTGTTTGAAAGTTTAATCATTACATAGATGGTCATGAATGACAAGCACTGTCCCCACTTGCTTCAAGGAAAGCCTGGGGCTCTGTGCGCATGGCTGCAGGCCATGTGCTTGTATTCCTGCTCTGCCCCCGTCCTTGCCAGCTGGCACACTGCACCTTCAGTTTTAACCCGGCCTCTGTCTCTTCAGTCTCTTCCCCTGACCCTCAAACAAACCTGCAGAAACCAGCCCCACCCCCCACCCCAGTTTCAAATGCTAAACTTCTACCTTCAATTTTGATGTTAGAATTTTCTGGTTGGCTTTGGAAAAATGAAAACATGCTGGGGCCTTCTTTAGAAATCAAGGAATTGCAAATTAAATTATGGTAACTATGAGCTCCCGGTTTTGCCCCATAGGACTGGCAAAACAGTAGGGAAACACTTAAGAGTAGATCTGTGTAGAGATGTGAGAGCGGCCGCTAGAAATACAAGTTGAAGCTGTTTAATAAGAGAACTAGCTATTCATATTAAATTATGAATATTTATTTTTCCCAACTACGTAAGAACATTGTTTAGCAGTTGCTGGTAAGTTTAAGTATGTTTACCACATAACCCAGCAATTCTATATCCAAGTATTTACTCAATAGAAAGGAAAACAGACTCCCCTCCCCCACAAAACCAAGCTATAATGTCCATAGAAATTTTATTCACATTATCCCTAAAATAGAGACCACCCAAATGTCCAAAAACAACAGAACAATACATGAGTGTGTCTCTAAAATATGCTGAACAAGTCAGTCAGACCAGAAAGTTATATGCCACTGACTCCATTTACAAGAAGTTCAAGAGCAGGCACAACAGTAAAGGAAATAGGAATAGTTGTTGCCTACAAGAGTAGAGACTGCCTGAAAAGGGATACCAAAGAACTTTCTGGAGTGATAAGAATGCTCTTGTTTTGGATGTAACATGAGTTTATGGGTGTGTCAAGATGAGGGCACACATTGGTAAAAACCTCAATGGTCTGCATAATAAGATCTGTGCATTTCACTGTCAATTTCACCTCATTTTTTTTTTAAAAATGGACAGAGCCATAAGGCAGTTAAACTCACAAGAAATGAGACAAGCAGAAGAAAAGACGCACTACCAGGGACAGTCCTTGTCCTGAGAGCCTCCTCCACTTTGAATGAATAGCTTCTGGGGGTTGCTCATGAAAGTTTGCATCTATTGGCTAAAAGCAAAGCCACAAGAGACAACAACAGAGGACTAAAAGAAAGGAAATTAAAAGACACAACAAGATCTAGTGTAGCATGTGTAATATATGCACTCTTGAAAAATCACAAATAAGCCCTGCCTCCTTATACATTTATTTGAACTATATGAACATGGAAACATTATAAAAGAAATTTCCTCAGCTTGTTACTGAAGGAAGGTAGGAGAAAGATAGCTCTTTAAAAAATTTTTTTGTTTATTTTTATTTATTTATTTGAGAGTGACAGACAAAGAGAGAAAGAGGCAGATAGAGGGGGAGAGACAGAATGGGTGCGCCAGGGCTTCCAGCCACTGCAAACGAACTCCAGACGTGTGCGCCCCCTTGTGCATCTGGCTAACGTGGGTCCTGGGGAATCAAGCCTCGAACCAGGGTCCTTAGGTTTCATAGGCAAGTGCTTAACTGCTAAGCCATCTCTCCAGCCCAAAGATAGCTTTTTCAGGCAGTTTCAGTCAGGGATTGAGGCTCAAAGAGGACCAAGAGGTACCACCTTGTCCTGGCACAAGAAGGAAATACATCTAGTGTCTAATCGAGATCAATCTATAGCAGCCTCTGCTGGCCACTGCCTAACATGCTATCTTAATCAAATGGTTCAGATAGGCTAGCTCTGAAATCCACCTACCAAATTTACTAGCAAATCAGGTCTTCCCCTTGCATACCTGAATCTGATACTATAAAAGGTGCAGCCTTCTAGCCCCTCCTTCTCTCTGGATGCGACCCTCATCGTGTGTGTATGTGACTCTCTCCTCTTTGCTTGGGCCACAGAGGACACACATGATTCTGGCTTCCCCCCACCTAGCCTGGCAGAGGGATGGGGGCCATAACATTGTTTCTTGAGGGTCTGGCTTGAGCCCAGGCTTACCTGGAATTAATTCACTCTGTAGTCTCAGAGTGGCCTTGAATTCACGGTGTTCCTCCTACCTCAGCCTCCTGAGTGCTGAGATTAAAGGCGTGTGCCTCCATGCCCAGCTTAATCTAAACTTCTCTGCTTGTCTCTGCTTTACAGTTTGGGGTACCAACTCTCTTTGATTGCATCCAGGACTTTCCTCTGGTTTCTGAATCAACCATGTACGTGCTTTTCTTACACTCCAGATCTACCATGTGGGTGCTCCCGCCAACTGTAGGCTTGCTACCTGTGGAATTTCCTCTAAATTCTGGGTAACCATGAATGTAACTCTCATCGTTATTCATTTCCTCTCTGAATCTCTTGGCCTCTGCTTTGATATCTGCTCTCTCAATATTTTCCCTGAGCCTCACCGTTTGTCCTCTGAACTCCCCTAAAAACACATGGCAAATGGCATGTGGGTTCCTCCCAGGTCTCCCTACACAGCCTCCTAGATTCCGCTTTCATGTGCCTGCAGCTTCACCCTAACTTCTCTTTGAAAGCCTCATCTTGCAGCTCTACTCTAGTTTTTCCCAAAAAACCTCAATTTCTCTTAAATAAACCTTATAAACTATACGTTCCACATGAAAGCATGTTTCCTAAACTCCACAATTTGTGATTTCTCCCTTAATTAAACCCCATAATTTGTGACTTCCCCCATAATAAACTTAATAATTCATAATTTACTCTTCTTGAGTCCATCTTTATTAATTCTTTTTTAAAGTAGGGCAGAACCCAAAACTTGGAGTTCATAAATTCTGGGGGACTCCTTCTGAACCCCCAAATCCTGCATCATTATCATGCATTTAGGGTGACTCATGTAGATGGAGAAGAAAAGGGAAGAGGACAGCAGTCTCTTCCCCTGAACATCACTTGTGCGTTTGGAGCATGGATGGGGTTACTGGGAACCCCTGAGAGAAAAGAGTACTAGATATTGTTCTCAAGGAGATTTCAGCCCAGAAAAAGACAAACATGAATGTCTTTGGTCCAAAGGGGAAAAAATACCTAAAAGAAGCCCAGGGAGAAGAATCTGAAAGAGTGTTCTCTAGGGATCAAGTACTCCTTTCTGAAGGAAGGAGCCATTGAATGGAGCCTTAAAGGACTGGAGCATTGGAACAGGAAGTGAAGGGAAGGAAATTCAACTCGAGGGACAGATAGGACTGTCTGTAATAAGAAGCCAGGAGTGGTGACATCTACAGATAGTCTGAGCACTATGGGAGGCTGAGGCAAAAAGATTACTTGAGCCAAGGAGTAGGCAACACACTGACCCTGTCTCAAAACCACAGGAGGCCCACACACCACTGTTTGGGGTCCCACCCTGTCTCTGGTGAGCCCTGAGATGCCCCAGCACATCTGCAAGTATTCAACAACAACACTAATGGAAAATACCTTTGCAATTACTATCACTAAGGATGTGGGGTGAAGACACACTCCTATGAGATGAAGAAAGGTAGACACTAGCCTTCTGGAGAACTGGCTGGGGGTAAACTAGAACATATGATCAGAGTTATACAGGATCCCCACCAGGGCACAATGCCAGACTGGTCCTTGAACAGACAAGAGAAAGGACAGAAAATCCAGCCAGGTTCTGGCTGGTCATCTAGACAAGAACCTCCATGTGAAGACCTGGAAGATGAGAACCATGGAGGGATTCATCACTTCTCAGGTCTTTAAACACAAGGCCAGCACGCCAAGGCCAACAGCCACTATGGCCAAACTGAGAGAATGTTCCAGAAGAAACCAGTCTGTAAGCCTGTTCTCTTTCTATATACTTTATATACTTATGGCTTCAAGCAAACAAACAAAAGGAAGGGCAGGATCCTGGGAATAACATGTGGATTTTGGCTCAATTACAGAGGGTGTGAGCTACTCCAATTCAAGGGCAGGGTGAGGACAAGTCAGACAGGCCTTAAAATCCACAGAAGGTATGTGCTTCCACAATGTAAATTTACTAAGCAATGGAGTGACAACATTCCTTTAAGATAGTAAAGGACAGCGAGTAGTGACACATTGTTGTAATCCCAGATTTGGGGAGAGTGAGACCGGGAGATTGTGAGTTTAAGGCCAACCTGGGGTACATGAGCAGATTGTCTCAAACCAAACAAAAACTATACTTTCTATTTTGCCTGAAGAAATTAGTCATATCAACTGACAGGCCACTGTTTATCACTAACATTTTGGATGTATGTACCTGCATGTTCATGTGTGTGTGAGTGTACATGCGTGTGCCAGAGGACAAGATCAGGTGTTATTCCTCAGCACCAGAACCTTCTTTGAAACGGGGTCTCTCATTAGCCTGTAGCTCCCCAAGTAGGCTGGCCAGCAAGCCCCATGGACTTGCCCATCTCTGCCTACCCAGCACTGGCAATCACAGGTGTGGGCCAACACATCCAGCTTTCTTATTCATGTGGGTTCTGGGCATCGAACTCAAGTCCTCACACTTGCAAGGAAGCACTTTGCTGACTAAGCTATTTACCCAGCACTATTACTAGCATTTTAATAAAATCTCTAACTTTTATTTTTAAACATTAAAAATCATAATGAATGATAAGAAAGATCAGCAGGTTTTGTGAGTCCCTGGGGCATTTTCCTGCCTGCAGAGGAAGGTCATGGGCTTCACTGCAAAGGCTTGGTCACAGCTTTTCTAGAGATAAGCCAGCCCTCTTGCATGCTTGCATGCTCCTGGTTTCTACAGGGCAGGCCTGCCATGGAACCAAACTCCAAACACATGAAAGTAACCATGACTTAGGAAGAGTCCACAAGGGAGACATTTATGACTGAGAAGTCTTAAAAGAAAAAAAAAAAAGTTCAGATAAGGCCAGCAATTCCACTTCTGGGTCATATACTCACGAGAACTGAGAGCAAAGAAATATGTGTAGCCTCGTGGTCATAGCAGCTTGGTACACAATGGACAGAAGAGGGAAGCAGCCCAAGGGCCCATCTACACATGATGGGTGAACAAAATGCAGTATCCCTACTTACAATGGACCATTATTCAGCCTTAAAACTACACTATACTATAACACACCTCGAGGATAACATGCTAAGTCATCCACGGACAAAGTCTGTATGATGCCACTGAGAGGAGCTACTCCAGAATGTCTGAATTGATAGAAATGGACAATGGAATGGTGCTTGCTGGGAATGAGGGGGAAGGATGATGGGAATATGTTTCAAGTTTCAGTTTTGTGAGATGAGCTCTGAAGAGCGCTTGCACAGTAGTACCAGTGTGTGGGACACTACTGAACTGTACACTGAAAGTGGTTTACATGGTCAGTTTTATTTTATTTATTTGCAAGGAGGGAGAGACAGAGGAGAGGGAGGGAATGGGCACACCAGGGCCTTTAGCCATTGCAAATGAACTCCAGACACATGTGCCACTTTGTGCATCTGGCTTTATGTGGGTACTGGGGAATCAGACCCGGGTCGTTAGGCTTAGCAGGCAAGCACGTGAACCACTGAGCCATCTCTCCAGCCCATATTATGATCAATTTTATGTATATTTTACCAACATGTGAGAAAAAAACTGAGTCTGTAACCTCTTGTCCACGGTTGTGAGGTGCCAAAGCTCTGAAGACCACAAGCCTGGATTGCAGCCTGCTCTTCCAGACTCCAAGGCGTGCTGTGTAACAAACGGTGGCCGCACCACGTTTACCTTCTAGAATCATAAAATCTTGAAATGCTGATGCACACCTGGTCTCCAAAGCTTTCAGATAAAGAACTGTTGACCTCAATTCCACTAATACCCACTTTCCCTCTTCAGATAACCGCAAGGAGATCCATCGTGGACAGCAGAGCCGTCCATTCCCCGTGAGAGGAATCGTGCCGCACGGGCCGCTCTGGCTCTGGCCCTGGGCTTGCTGCTCGCTGCTCACTGCTCTGGCCTAACCATTGACAAGCGAGTGAAATCTTTAGCAGCAGTCACCCTTTGATTGGTTTTTCCCACTTCACTTTTCTCCTCAGGACAGTAGTGCACGCTACACACCAGGAGGGCAGGCACGCCAGGCTCGGCCCTGGCGCAGTGATGTTTAGCAGCACTTACCAGGTCACACCTGGGCACGCTGGACACAAACTGCGCCCCTTGACAGCCCAGGATGAAGCCCGCGAGATTCAGGAGGACGCACACCACAGACAGCAGTACGAAGAGGTTTACCTGGAAAGGAGGGGATTGGCAGTTAGGAAAGAGGCACAGCTGAATAGATATGACTGTGCCAATATATATAAATGTGTGTGTGTGTGTGTGTGTGTGTGTATGTATGTTGTGCAAATCTCCCTCGTATTCTCTTTCAGGCGGAAATATTAAGAAAAAAATTAAGGGGCTGGAAAAATTGCTCAGCGATTAAAGGCACTTGTTTGCAAAGAGTGACAGCCGAGGTTCAAATCTACCGTACCCACATAAAGCCAAATGCACAAAGTGGCACATGTGTCTGGAGTTTGCAGTGGCACAAAAGCCCTGGTGTGCCCATACACCTTCATTCATTTGATCATTCATTCATTCTCTCTCCTTGCAAATAAATAAATTGAAAAACAAATTTAAATAATCTTATTCATACAATTTTTGTGAATTTTACAATTTTTAATTTTTTTTGTTTATTTTTTATTTATTTATTTGAGAGCAACAGAGAGAGAAAGAAGCAGATAGATAAAGAGACAATGGGCACACCAGGGCCTCCAGCCACTGCAAATGAACTCCAGATGCATGTACCACTTTGTGCATCTGGCTTACATGGGTGCTGGGGAATCAAGCCTCAAACTTGGGTCCTTAGGCTTCACAGGCAAGTGCTTAACCACTAAGCCATTTCTCCAGCCCTGAATTTTACAATTTTAAAAATAATGCTAAGAAATGCCATGGAATCACAGGTCTTCTCGATAATCTTAAGCCCATACTTTTTTTCCTTTTTATAAATATTTATTCCTCCTTGATCTTTGTTTTGTTTATTTGGTTTTCCGAAGTAGAGTCTCACTCTAGCTCAGGCTGACCTGGAATTAGAACTCATGCTGATCCTCCTACCTCTGCCACCAAGTGCGTGCACCACCACACCTGGTATCCTTGATCTTTTGTTTTGTTTTGTTTTGTTTTCTGAGATGGGGGTCTCACTCCAGCTCAGCCTGACCTGGAATTCACTATGTAGTCTCAGGGTGGCCTTGAACTCATGGCGAACCTCCTACCTCTGCCTCCAAGATCTGGGATTAAAGACGTGAGCCACCACGCCAGGCATCCTTGATCTTTTATATGTATCTTATAGTAAGCCCTGTTTATTTCCACCTTGAGTCTTTCTGGTTTTGCCCAAGTCCTGCATGAGCTTCAGTAAGCAGGCACATGGAACACAGCACACTGAGGAGCTCTGAGCCATAGATGCCCAGAACCCTCAGGATAGAAAGGAGAACAAGGACAGGTCTTTCTTTGGCTTGAAACAGCTTAGGTACTAAAGGGGTAAACAACAACCTTCCATATTCTTCTTTTCCAAAGTTAAAAAGAGAATTACTTCCTGTATTTAAGAATTGAAAGAAGTTAATGCAAATAAATAGATCTTTCAACCTGAGAGCTATGATTGTTACAAACCTTATCACAAACACAAAAGCAAATATAAAACATCAGAGCCAGGAACTATCAGTATTAAAACAAAGCATTAATGTAGATAGTTGATAATGCCAGATTTGGCTGGCAAATGAGTTCCCACACACAATCTAATACAGCAAACTTGGTGGGTTTTCTTCCCCCCAAGGTAGGGTCACGCTGTAGCCCAGGCTGACCCGGAATTCACTATGTAGTCTCAGGGTGGCCTTGAACTCACATCGATCCTCCTACCTCTGCCTCCTGAGTGCTGGGATTAAAGGCGTGCACCACCACGCCTGGCTAGGAAACTTACTTTTTTACTGTGGTTATTTCAAGTCAAGCAGCAAAACACCTCCCCGGGCCCATTTTCTAAGTCAATATATAATACACAGGATGCCATTCTTCCTAAGAGAAGTTCTATCCACCTCTGCAAGCAGGGTCAGCTTCTTGCCTTTCACTGCTATTTGTTCGGTCATCAAATCCTCACAAGACTCTAGAGCAGCTGCTGTTGTGACTACTGCGATGCCTCTGTGTCAAGAAGACTCCACTTGAGCAGCACCCAGCACATGACTCACTTGTACTGTGTCATTCATGACTGCATGTAATTAGCAGGGGACAGAGCACGGTCTTCCCATATGGTCCTTCTGCCCATCAGCACACCACTGATCTTTATAACTAAGTTAACAGCATCTCATAGAAAATGTGTGAGGGTCCATTACTCCCTACCCTGAGCCCCAAATCTTTTTGCTAGAATATTAAATTGGGCCCATCAACAAAAGTAGTTCATAAAACCTATAGGCTAGGAGAAAATACACAGAAATTCACAAAAATGTTTTCATGATAGATCTGTATACAGAATATACAAATAACTCCTTGCCTCAGTAAAAAAGACAACTCAAAGAATTTGGGCAAATGAAGAGGAAAACAGACCACACAGAGAGAGAGAGATCGAGAAAGAGAGAGAGTATGTGTGTCAGAGTCCAGAACTGCCAAGAAGTGCAAGAAATGACAAGGCACTTAACATTAGCCCTCATGAATGTCACTTAAAGCCAAAGTGACACATTACTTCACACCAACTAGGATGGTTAAAATTTAAAAGCCAGAGGCTGGGAGATGGCTCAGTCAGCAGAGTGGTTACCACACAAGTGTGAGGGCTTGAGTTTGGATCCCAAGCACCCACAGAAGAGCTGGGTGTGGTGGTGCATACCTGTAATCCAGCCCTGGGGAGGCAGAAAGAGAATGATCCCTGGGCCCTGTTAGTTACCTAGTCCAGTTGAGTAACTGAGCTCCAGGTACAGTGAAACTTTGTCTCAAAAAAATAAGGTGGAAACAGATTGAGGAAGACACCTGACATTGACCTCTGGCTTCTGACCTGCACACATGATTATACTCATACACACTTGCACACACATCACACATGCACACACATCACAAACAAAAAAAATTTAAGCCAACAATACCAAGTGCTGCTCAGAATGAGGGGCATTTGGACTCTCAGACATTTTTAAGGGAGTAGAAAATAGTATAATCATTTTGGAAAGCTGTCCATGTCATTAAATTTAAATATAAATCTCCTGTGCAGAAGTAGCCCAAATAGTTGATGGAGACGCTTTACTCTAAACTCCTTACTACTTAAATGTGAACTGTAAGATGTAACTTTTTTCCAAGGCATATAGTATACATATACAAGGGACAAGAGTAACTTTCTAGTGGAGAAAACATCCAGCACAACATCTAGCAGGTGCGATGGTGACCATGAGTTAAGTCAGTGGCCTGTGCTCTGGATAAGATGAACTGGAAACAGTGCTTTACCATGGTGATCTTTGTCCTTCAACAGACTCAGTCTAAAGCTTTGTACAAAATCCGACAATCTCAACCCTGCAAAGCACTCCTTAAATCTGTCAAAATCACCCAAAATAAGGGAAGTCTGAGAAACCGCCTCAGCCAAAAGGGGCCTCAGCAGACATGACAATTGGGTGGGATCCTGGACAGAAACAGGACAGTAGATTAAACTGGGGAAATCTGGTGAGGAGGGTCTTTAGTGGGCAATGCTATATCAATATGAGTTCATAGACTGTGTAGAGTATAGCAAGCAAGATTTCAGTATCAGGGACAGGAGCTCTATGTACTATCTTTGCAATTTTTAAAAATCTGAGCTATTCTAAAATTTAAAAAAAAGGCAAGTGAATATACAACATGGTTTACTCAGGAATGAGATATTTCAACATAGGAAGGAATGAGCTACAAATGTAAAACAGCAGCATGACGTTCAGAATAGATGATGCAAAAGATGATGCCCCGTGACTTCACTTGCCTGAAGTTCATGAGTAGATACGCTGTAGCAACAGAGGCCAGAGCAGTGGTTGTGTGTCTGAGGAGTGGCGTGGGAAGAGACATGAAAGATGATTGCTCACGCGTGCTCAGTGCTCCACAGCTCGCGCTGGGAGAGTCCACCTGTCAGGAGAGCGCTAACGCTCACCCCGGGGACTCCGCTGCATGGCAATCCTATGTACTTTGGAGGGGTTTTCTTCACTGTGCAATTGAATTCTGTAAGTTATTTAGTGTTCTTTCTCTCTAGACATTTGAGTCTGGTGGTGCTTGTCCAATTAAATAGTCTCAAATGTGGGAGAAAAAGAAAACTAACATTTTATAATGGTCACCTGTGTTTTAATTCAGTTTTTTTTAATTTTTCATACTTGTACATGATATATTTTGATGATAATCCCCTCCCACTACTTTGTGTGCCCCCTCCCCCATACCCCTGCCACATAACACCTTCTCCTTTTCCAACTGGTTCTTCTAGTTTGATGTCTTCTTTGTTATTACTATGTTTCTCAGGAGAAGCCTGAATCCAACTGCCATGGCAGAAGTACTAGAATCAAGTAAGTGAACACATAAATAAAAAAATATTTATAAAAATAATTAAAACATCTGATGGACAAGAAGATGGAGAAAGCATGCCCCCAGGGCTTCCCTCCTACATTGGAAGAGCTGCCAATGACAAGGCCAGCTCACATCTTCAGAATGCCACACCTGCGAAGTACAGGTCGACCTGGGCCACCGCTTGTAGAGTGTGCACATCAGGCACTGATCTCCTTGTACCGCACATGGCACTACTGTTATTAAAACTCTGACCAAACTCCTTGGCCACATGGACCTCTGAGTTACTGTAGGGTAGCCCCGAGCGGCACATAGGAGGGGACATGGGGAAGTGAGGACATCTCTTTAAGAGGCACATTCTGGTTCCAGAAAACCAACAGTGGCTCCAGAGACCTTCACAATGGACCTCTCCAGCTTTTTAAATATATAGATAGATAGATAGATAGATAGATAGATAGATAGATAGATAGATTTAGATATAGATATAGATATAGATATAGATATAGATATATAGATATAGATATAGATATAGATATAGATATAGATATAGATATAGATAATTTACTTATTTGAGGGAGAGAGAGAGAGAGAGAATGGGAACGCCAGGGCCTCCAGCCACTGCAAATGAACTCAGATGCATGCGCCACCTTGTGCATCAGGCTTACATGGGTCCTGGAGAATCGAACCAGGATCCTTTGGTTTTGGCAGGCAAACGCCTTAACCACTAAGTCATCTCACCAGCTCCCTTCTCTGGCTTTGACCTGCTCATGATGGTGTGACTTCCACCTTCACTGGATGTTGCCCCCCACAAAACATACAAACACACACAAACACACACACACCACTGAACAATTCACAGTAAAGCACCAGCTAATGACAAACATCACGGTCACAATCCCACTCAGAAGTACCTGTGAAGAGGAAGAGTTTTTCATGTTTCTTACATTTTTATCATTTTGCCTTAAAAATTATCATTGGGGCTGAGGAGATGACTCAGCAGTTAAAGGTGCTTCCTTGCAAGGCCTTGCCCAAGCTCACTTCCCCAGCAGCACCCATGTAAATGCTAAGTGGCACATGCATCTATGATCCCAGTGCACCTATGACAATGACTGGTGGAACCAGGGGAATGTGAAGTTCTGGGACCAGCTGGTCCAACATTCATTTGCAGCATAGCAGCTCATTTACAGCGGCAAGAGACCCTGTCCCAAAGAAGGGGGAACAGAGGCACCTCAAGGTCATCCTCTGATGGGCACAGGCATGCCACAGCATGCACGCATGTATACATATATACATACATACATGATTTGTCTCTCTTTTGGGGAAGCACCTACAATTTGGACCCAGGTACCTATATACAAAGAAAAAAAATTCTATTTGAAAGCCCTTGAAAAATATGATAAAACACTTTTAGTACTGAGAATAAAGGGCATTTCCTCTGCTTTTGCAGTGGTAGCTTGTTTGTGCAAGCTGAGGTTCCTAGGATGAGATTCTGTAGCTCTGCTGCCTCTCATCCCTCTGCCGGTGACCCACTGAAAGGAAGGCAGCGCAGGGGCGGGGGCACTCACACAGGATGGCAAAAATAGCTTGCAGGTGGGTTGTTTTTAAACTTCTCTAAAAATAATGACTTCTGCGGCCTCATTGGGAATTCACTGTCCCCTGGGCCATGGGTATTTGTTTGTGTGGGGTTTGCTCCTGTGTGCCTAGCCTGCTCCTCTGTTCCCACTCTACCTATGGGAGCATGCTTTTGCAGACTGCATCATGAGGTTCCTTTGCCCTTGACCTCTAGCGCAGTTCAGCCAAGAGGGAGCCAGATCAGAAGAAGGAAGGAGAAAGAGGGTGGGAGTTAGTCTTCCAACTCCTTCTCTGCAGCCCAGGCCAGCTGTGCCCTTGATGGAAGGCCAAGGACTCTGTCCAGGATGCTGGTTTCCAGATGCTGGTCACAACACCTCTCCTTCTTCCAGGCCCAGAGAAGGGCAGCCACTTCCCATTCCCCACACCCTGCATGAATCTTTGGGAATGATCCCTTTCTTTCTTTTAATATTTTATTTATTTACTTATTTGAGAGAGAAAGAACGAGAGAGAGAGAGGAAGAGGCAGACAGAAAGAGAGAATGGGTGTGGCAGGGCCTCCAGCCACTACAAACAAACTCCAGATACATGCACCCCCTTGTGCATCTGGCTTATGTGGGTCCTGGGGAATCGAACCGGGACCCTTAGGCTTCGCAGGCAAATGCCTTAACCGCTAAGCCACTTCCCCAGCCCATGATCCCTTTCTTAACCATGTTAACATGTCAGATTATAATCGTGTTGTGTTGGGCACCTGACAGACATGGCTTCTCAACAAAGCTCATCTATTTAGCCTGCATTTCCCACTCATTAAGCCTAGTTCCTCACGTCAAATGAGACTTCACCTGCCCAGTGCCATGAGCACCAGAGGTTAGGGCTCCTGAATTCCACTGAAGCCAATTCCCTCTCAGGATTTACTCTTAAGAGACCAGAAATTCCAGGGTAGATGGAGAATGCCTTGCTACAACTTACATTTTAGCCAGTGAAACATGACAGGAGCAGAAGAGCATCCTGAGATCTTTAAAGTGAGATGTGTAACCTGAGATCCAAAGAGAGTCCTTCTGCATATGAACTGGATGTTATACCAAATGCCTGTTCTGCAAAAGGTATTGTGTCTTTCTTCAAGAAAACGGTTTGTGAGGATGTGCATTTAGTATGTACAGTGTATCCATGTGTGGTGTATGCACGTGTGAATACACACACACACACACACACACACTTTCCAGGCACATGCATGAGGAGGCCAAAGGAAGATTCCTGTGCCCTCCTCCATTGCTCATCTATTCTATTTCCTTGAGATGGGGTGTCTCGCTGACCTGGCTGACCAATACACTCCAATGACCCTCCTGTCTCCGTTCTCTTCAGTGCTGGCACTGCAGGCACGCATGGCCATGCCTGGCTTTTTACATGGGTGCTGGGGACAAACTCAGGTCTCGTGCTTGTACAGCAAGAGCCCTTGCCTGCTGAGCCATCTTTCCAGCCCAAAACATACTGTGTTTCAATTAGTATCTGGAATTCACCTCGACTCCGATCTCTTGCAATTGTGCCTCTAGTTCATCCCAATAAAAGAACCTTTACAAAGCTTGGTGTTATGTAGAAGCATCATTGCCCTCATCTACCTGATCCCTGTGTGCTGGAAGGTCTTTGCATTCTCCACACAGTGTCATTCAAATAGCACGCCCGTCACAGCAGGGTGCTGGCGGGAGTCTCAGTGAGCTGACCTTTCTCTCCCACCTAAGGATTGTTTCTTTGCTCCTTGCTTTCCTTCCAGCTCCAAGCTCAGGATATAGCTTAAAGTTACTGTGCATAACAAGTAGCAAATAGTTCAGGAACTAATGGAAGACACAAATTTTAAAATGATTAAGTTTAAAATGGTAATGTGGGGCAGGAGAGATGACTTAGCAGTTAAGTCGCTTGCCTGCAAAGCCTAAAGACCCATGTTTGACTCTCCAGATCCCATGTTAGCCAGATGCACAAAGGTGAGGCAAACACATGCCCCACTAGGTGGAGCAAGCGTCTGGAGTTGATTTCAGTGGCTGAGGCCCCGGTGCACCAATATTCTCTCTCTCTCTCTCTAAAAAGTAAATTAAACAGTTTAATATATACACGTGTGTGTGTGTGTGTGTGTGTGTGTGTGTGTGTGTGTGTGTGTATGACATATTTAATGGTAAGTTGAGTCTGTTTTGCCTATGAGTTCCTGAAAACCGCCTAAGGTAATAGGAAAATAAAAGTTTTAAATGCATCCAGGAAGAAGAGAGAGAGAGGAACTCTGGCACTTCTGTAGCTTTCTCCCTTCCCCTTTGTATTCCATCTGCTCCCTGGCCCCTGGGATGGTGCCTCTGGCATTCAGAGTGGGTCTTTTCCCCCTGTTCATTGCTCTACATGATAATCCTTTCTAAAAACCTCACAGACACAGCCAGAGGTGTGATTTACTACTATTCCAGTCAACTTAACAAGAGTAGAAGCAGCAAACAGAGAAAGAAGAAGAGAACAACGGATCAAGGAATTGATCTTCACAGATCAATTTCTAGAAAAAGAAAAAAATAAGAGGCAAAAGAATATTCTAGAACAGGAAAAGTTAGAGTCAAAATAATCAAATGAGGGCTGGAGAGATGGCTTAGCAGTTAAGGCACTTGCCTGCAAAGCCTAAGGACCCATGTTCAATTTTCCAGGTCCCACGTAAGCCAGATGCATAAGGTGACACAAGCACACAAGGTCACACATGCTCACAAGGTGAAGCACACATCTGGAGTTCGACTGTAGTGACTGGAGGCCCTGCAGTGCTTGCACACTTGTGCACGTGCTCTCTCTCTCTCTCTCTCATAAAAAAATTACAAAATAATCAAATGAATTAAGTGAACTCTGATTGCATCTTGGGTTCTTAAAGACTTAAGTCTACATGGAGGTATTTACTTTCTGATAATTCATAAAGCCACACATCTATACATAAAAGTGACTAAATCACATCTCTGTAAATTTTTATTAACAACATAAGTTACAAAATATATTTTGGAATAATTGGGAAAATGTGAGCATGGGCTGAATCTTAGATGCTACTAGGAAATGACTGACAATTCTCTTAGGTATCTACAATAGGAATATAGAAAAACATTTACTTTTTAGTGGATGCTTCCTAAAGTATATGGGGATAAAGCACCATAAAGTGCACAACTTTGAAATACTTCATGAAAAATATTTATTTATTTATTTGTTTGTTTGTTTGTTTGTAAGCAGAAAGAGATAGAAAAGAGACAGACAGAGACAATGGGCACACCAGGTCCTCCAGCCACTGTAAATGGACTCCAGATGCATGCACCCCTTTGTGCATCTGGCTTTACGTGGGTGCTGGGGAATCAAACTTGGGTGGTTAGGCTGTGCAGGCAAATGCCTTAACCACTGAGAAATCTCTTCAACCCCAAAATATCTTCTTATAGAATGACATAGAAAACATGGTAAGATGTAAACAGCTATTGGATTTAAAGGAGATTTAATTGTGTTATTCAACTTGTCTGCAACTTTGAAATTTTTCATAATAAAACATGAAAAATGTTGAAATAGGTTCTTTTACGGGTACAACATAAATGAGGAGTAAAGCCTTGTCCACCAACTGTACCTGGGAACTTCTCTCTCATTGAGCTGGAAGACTTGCAGGGGCATGCAGGATGACAGCTCCTTCTTCCTGGAAGGTAGCTCTCCCTCTCACACAAGCCACAAGTGTGGAACCAGAGACCCACAGGCAAGGTGGTGATTAAGAAAGTGAGCTCAGGCTGGCGAGATGCCTTAGTGGTTAAGGCACTTGTCTGTGAAGCCTAAGGACCTATGTTCAACTCTCCAGATCCCACATATGCCAGATGCAAGTACACAAGGTTGCACATGTGCACAAGGTGGCACACATGTCTGGAGTTTGATTGCCGTGGTTGGAGGCCCTCGTGTGCCACCAATTTTCTCTCCCTCTTTCACTCTGTCTCTCTTACAAAAAAATACCAAAAAAAAAAGAAGAACATGGACTCCAGGGACAAAGCATCTGAGACTGCAGTTAAGATCCATCCCTTCGTAGCCGGGCGTGGTGGCAAAAGACATGGACTCCATGGACAAAGCATCTGAGACTGCAGTTAAGATCCATCCCTTCTACCTTATGTCCGTGCAAAAATGATATAATCCCTTTGTACTGTGCTTTCCTCAGTGTGACAAGAGAGCTCATACACTGAATGAACTAACTCATGTTTTTATATATTATTTAAAATACCACTATTTGAAAGATCACTAAATATGGGCTACAGAGATGGCTTAGCAGGTAATGCACTGCCTGCAAAGTGAAAGGACCCAGGTTCAATTCCCCAGGACCCACATAAGCCAGATGCACAAGGTGGCACACACATCTGATGTTTGTTTGCAGTGGCTGGAGGCCCTGGTACGCCCATTCTCATTCTCTCTCTCTCTCTCCCTCAAATAAATAAATAAATAAAAATAAAATATTAAATGTCACTAAATTAGACCTTAAATCTTGACTAGAAAGAATCATCAAGATGAACGGCTGAGGAGATGGCTCAGTGGTTAAAGATGCTTGCTTTAAAGTGAGGTCAGGGAAAGAGATTGAGTAAAGCAAAGGTGGGAGGAGGGCTAATCAAAATCTAAGAAGGTATGGATAAGTCATATGGAAACCTACTTTTTTTTGACCATGGAACACCCAGAAGCCATGGATTGTTACTAGAAAATTTTCAGTGCCAGGGATGGGATACCTTCCAGTGAGTTAATGGCCAGGGAAGTCCCTGATTACCCCAAAACATTACAGGCCATTGCTGAGGCTCTTGGGTTTCCACCAGGAAGAGATGATAAGACCCTATTGCTGAAGACTCCACATACTTGGGCTGCAAGGTCACTGAGAAATCTTTCTGGAGCTGAGCTGAACACCTCCTCCATGTAGACCAGCTGACAAAAAGCTGGGGAAAAAAAAAAAAGCTACACTGCATGCAGTTCAATGGGAGAAAGAGAAATCACCAGTGAAGATACTCAACAGTGGACACTGCAAGCCTTAAATATGGCCAGCCAGGCCAAATGAGCAAATGGATGCAATAGTGGCATGTCTGTTACGGGGGAAACAAACCGCCCTTTAATTTGACTGGAGGCCCAGTTCATGGGAGGGAATACACCCCTGATACTGAAAACCTATGACAGGGGTAGTCATGAGCCCTAGGGGGTGTAATGTCTGCTTGTGCCTGGCTAAATATATATACTATGCTCACCAAACTGCCCAGTAAGCACTTCTCTTAATGTTCATACCCATATATTAATGCTACGCTCACTTTTGGTTAGAGAAGCTTCTCTTTTCAGATGGCAGTAACCTCTACGATGACTCAAAAGGCTGAGAAGTGACAGAGGAGTGCTCAGCACTGCAATATCTC
The DNA here is from genome assembly GCA_036346955.1 of Dipus sagitta. Classification (NCBI taxonomy): domain Eukaryota; kingdom Metazoa; phylum Chordata; class Mammalia; order Rodentia; family Dipodidae; genus Dipus; species Dipus sagitta. The sequence continues at coordinate 59,210,109 of CM070770.1, read as the reverse complement.
TGTCACACCTTCCAAGGCTCAGGGTCAGTTGTGGAAGAGGTGGTGGAAAGAATGTAAGAGCCAAAGGAAGGGTAGGACTCCGTACAACGCGCTCCTCCCAGACACAAAATGGCCTGGATATACATGACCTGGAAGTGCCTGACACTACCTACACAAGACCATCATAATGGGAAGAAAAGATGATGAACATAAAGATAAAAGAGAAGCTGATTGAGAGGGATAAGGGGTATGATGGAGAGTGGAGTTCCAAAGGGTGAGGTGGGGGAGGGAGGAATTTCTATGGGTCATTGTCTATAATTATGGAAGTTGTTAATAAAAATAATTTTTTAAAGCCTGCTATCCCATGATTCAATTCCCCAACTCTCCTCAAAGTTGAATTTGTTTACAGCAGCAAGAGACCCTGGTGCATACAAACATGTATAAATTAATATTTTAATTAAAGATTCAACAGATGCTCAAAAGCTAACAGTACAATAAAGCAGGGCCAAGGAGAGCTACTCACCCACCATGAAGAAAATATAGTTTTCAGGAAATAACAAATATTAACTACAACTAAGAGGTATCTTCAGAGAGAAGAGAAATGCAGCATAAAAAAGAATAGCTTCAGGGACTGGAGAGATGGCTTAGCAGTTAAGGTGTTTGCCTGTAAAGCCAAAGGATCCCGGTTCAACTCTCCAAGACCCACGTAAGCCAGATACACAACAGGGTGCGTGCATCTGGAGTTCATTTGCAGTGGCTGAAGGCCCTGGTGTGCCCATTCTCTCTCTCCCTTTCTCTGCCTCTTTCTCTCTCTCTCTCTCAAATAAATAAAATAAAATAAAGTTTTTTTTAAAAAAAGAATAGCCTCAATTAAAACAGGTAACATTGGGCTGCAGAGATGCCTCATTGGTCAGGGTGCTTGCCTGCAAAGCCTAATGACCTGGATTCAATTCCCCAGTGCCCACGTAAAGCTAGATGCACAGTGGTGCATGCATTTGGAGTTTGTTTGCAGCAGCTGGAGGCCCTGACTTGCCCTTTCTTTCTTTCTTTCTTTCTTTCTTTCTTTCTTTCTTTCTTTCCTTCCTTTCTTCCTTTCTCTCTCTCTCTCTCCTCTCTCTCTCTCTCTGCTTGCAAATATATATATATATTTAAAATAAAATAAAAAACCAGCCGGGCGTGGTGGTGCATGCCTTTAGTTCCAGCACTCAGGAGGCACAGGTAGGAAGATCACCGTGAGTTCGGGGCCACCCTGAGATTACATAGTGAATTCCAGGTCAGCCTCAGCTAGAGTGAGACCCTACCTTAAAAAAAAAACAAAAATAAAATAAAATAAAACAAGTAACTTGTTGGTCAAAAGACTGTCATTGATCATTAGCAATAGAACTGTTAAATACAACCATAGTAAAAATAAAACTTAACACCCAGAAGATGAATGGAAATTGTGAGATTTTGAAAAATTAAGACAAAGAGACTTGATCTAAGAAGTTCAAGTTCATAGTGCTCTGATTATTAGATGCTCTAGAAAGAAAGAGCAAAGCAAATGGAGAGAAGGAAATAATCATAGAAATAGCAAAACCACAATTTTTTCAGTGTTGAAAAGACTTGTCTTCACACTGAAGAGCACTCTGACGCTCTGGTTCCCCTTCAGGTTGAAGGATCTTTCTTCCACCTCTTGCTAGAATAGCTCACTGGATGCTCACAAGGTTGAAGAGAGCAATTCACACCCAGCTATATCTTTAAGAAACTTCTGAAGATCCATCAGAAACTTAGAATTATGCAAAATAAGGTACCAGCTATTCTATTTACTTGTTTATTTAATTACAATTACAAGTTTGTGGAGGCAAAGTTCACACTGTAGATTTCATTTCAGTAGAAATATAAATTGTCTGATGGAACAGAAAACCTCAAAAGTTACAGTTTTTATGACTTTGCTACTTATTAACCAGGCTTGTCTTTATCCCAGTAAATCTTTCACATTGTTCAGGAACACTTTCTCAAATGCCCTTTTAACTCCCAGTATTTCTAATGACATCTTCTCATTTTATGTTTACTTGAAAGTCATGATTTTACCTTTTAAAAAAAAAAAAAATCAGTCCATTGATATCAAGGTAAAGAAAAGACACTAAAAACTTCACTACAGGAAAAAAAAAAAAAAGAGTGTCTACTAAGGATTAAAAATCAAATTACTCTGTATGTGTGTGGGTGTGTGTTTGTTTGCAAATAATATAAATAGATGATAGATAGATAGATAGATAGATGTTGGACACAGGCAGGGCCCCGGAGTTAAAGCAAGCCTAAGCTGTCTGACAGCTTGGGGACCACACTGGCAGGGGAACTCCTCCCCCCATTTTCGGGGTCGCAGTGAGCCAGGCTCCTCCCTCTATTCTCAGGGATGATAGTGAGCCTGGACCCCCAGACAAAATCTCCAACATGAGATGAGCAGGAAGTAGGGCCACTCCCTCTCCAAGCCCAGGATACCTGGACGTTCAGATAAGAGTTAGGCTTTGCCCATAGCCCTGTGACCCTTGGCCAGTTGCCTAGGAAACTGTTTAAATGGTGTCAGCCAGCAGCCTTCACACAGCCCATCCCCCTGTGGCCCTCTTCCCACCACTATGTAGATCACCTGACTCCATATGTGCTGGAATGAACATCCATAGGTATTGTCTAGCAACCTTTGAATCCATCAATCCCCTTAGGACCCTCTTCCCACTCTCAACTGCTTATAAACCCATTTCCCTATTGAATAAATGGAGCTATTCTCTGAAGTTGTCTCCTGGGTGTTTGTCCTATTGCACTCACAGCTGCTCAAGACCCTGCTCTCCACAGTTGCCTGGATGCCTTCAGAGAACTGTGGACCAGAGGATCCAAGGACCCACAGATAGATGATTGATTGATTAATAGATAGATAGATAGATAGATAGATAGATAGATAGATAGATATTGTTTGCTTTTCAAGGTAGGATCTCACTCTATCCCAGGCTGACCTAGAATTCACTGTGTAGTCTCAGGTTGGCCTCAGACTCACAGAGATCCTCCTTCCTCTGCCTCCAGGGAGCTGGGATTAAAGGTGTGCACCACCATGCCCAGCAACAGAAATATTTTTTTTTTAATATTTATTTATTTATTTGAGAGCAACAGAGAGAAGAGGCAGATAGATAGAGAGAAAGAGAGACAGAATGGGCGCGCCAGGGCCTCCAGCCACTGCAAACGAACTCCAGATGCGTGCGCCCCCTTGTGCATCTGGCTAACGTGGGTCCTGGGGAGTTGAGCCTCGAACCGGTGTCCTTAGACTTCACAGGCAAGTGCTTAACCGCTAAGCCATCTCTCCAGCCCAGAAATATTTTTTTTTTAACTCAGGTTAGCACCAAACTCTTCATCTGTGACAAAAGACATCAAACAATGATTCCAAATTTTGGGACAAAAATTATTTTGAACCCAGGATCCCCTACCCAGGCAAATCATCATTCAAGCAGGAGGGATAAACCACAGACATCAAGATGTTCAAACCCTAAGAACGGTTCCTTTTCCTCATTACTTCCTGAAAATTATGATTTGAGAATGTTCTCTGACAAACTTGAAAGGGTATTCGAGGAAACATGATGCATAAGATCTAAGAAACAATGGCTGCAATCTAGGATTGCAAAGATCTTTTTTTTTTTTTCCCTAAGGAATGGCAATTTAAGCAACAAAATAAAAACTGGATAAAGTGAACTTCATTAAAATTTAAAACCTTTGTGCTTGAAAGATCACCACCAAGAAAGTGAAATGAGAAGCCACAGAACTGGAAAAATTGCTTGCAAATCTGATGAGGGACTTTTAACAAAAAGGCAAAAGATGTGGCTTATAAATGAACTAAGCAGAGAGTCTGAACAGGTATTTCTCCAAAGAAAATATACAAGCAGTCAACAATCACATTAAAAGATACTTAGTATGGAATCAAAACCACAGTGAGATACTACTTCACACTGTAAGGAATGCCTAGAGTTAAAATGACAGACAAAAAGTGCTGGCAAAAATGCGGGTCAGGCTGGGCATGGTGGCACACGTCTGTAATCCCATCACTTGGGGCAGAGGTAGGAGGATCACCGTGAGTTCAAGGCCAGCCTGCGACTACATAGTG
>CM070770.1:59133510-59203510 GCA_036346955.1 Dipus sagitta | reverse complement strand
CCACTCTCCAGACCCCACTTTAGCCAGAAGCACAAAGGTGAGGCAAGCACAAGGTCGCACATGTCCATTAGGGAGCACAAGTGTTTGGAGTTCTATTGCAGTGGCTGAGGCCCTGGCACACCAATTCTCATTCTCTCTTTCTCTCTCTCTCTAAAAAAGGAGAAAAGAAAAAAGAATATCTAGGGAAGCCAGATGTGGTTTAGCATGTTTTTAATCCTAACACTCAGAAGAGAGAGGTAGGAGAACCACTGTGAGTTCAAGGCCACTCCGAGACTACATGGTGAATTCCAGGTCAGTCATGGCTACAGCGAGACCCTACCTCAAAACAACAACAACAAAAATCTAGCTGGGCATGGTAGCACATGCCTTTAATCCCAGCACTTGGGAGGCAGAGGTAAGAGTGAATTCCAGGTCAGCCTGAGCTGGAGTGAGACCCTACCTCGGAAAACAAACAAACAAACAAAAAAATCTAAGGAAAATATAAAGTGATGTATAAAAGTCCTGGTCCAAAGCTGAAGCCAATAATAACATGGCGTGATACTGAGTAAAGGGCAGAGTATAAGAACATAATACATTTGACTCGGCTGCTCTGAACAGCGCTGCTTTGAATGACATGGGACTCCACTTTCTTCTCTTTAAGGTAAGTCATGCTTCTGTATTTAACATCTATTTAACATTTAACTCCAGAGAAACAAAATATCACTGCTCTTGTTCAAGTCTGAGGCTACCTCGCGAGCTTTGCTATCCCTGACCCTTTAAGATGAAGCTTGAGGCTAGACCCCTGACTTCTCTGGTCAGTACAAGAGGCAAAGTATGCTCCAGTCACTTCAAGTCGTCATGAAAAATCAGTAATTAAAATATCCATCTGTGTCCCCACGAAGACTTGGAACTTCATTTGAACTTGGGCTTCCTTTCCTGGCATCGGGCTTCTTACCATACACAAGAAGGAAGGTAACAGGGAGACCTTGGCTCCAATTTCTCTAGGCTTTGTGTCTCCTTCTCCTTGACTTGTCATCTGGCTGGGAGGCAGTAAAAGAGATACTGAGGCCATGAGTCTCCTTGTCTCATCGTTAGTCACCTGACTACCATATGATCTTAGCAAGCACGTACTGGAGACTCCCCACCAATGGGCTCTCAGGAACACCTGCCACTGAACTGTGGCTCCCTGACTTGTCATCCAGCAGTACAAGCCCAGTCTCTTTCTGCTGTGGTCTCCTCACCCTTCCAGGTGCCTCATTCCAGGCTGGCACTCTCCTGCAGACCCATCTGGCCAGCTTGAAGTGCCCATGTAGGGTTTATGAGCAGTTACGTTCCAACTGAGGCCTCTGGGCATTCCAACCAGCCCTTTCATTTCCCCAGACACGTACCTAACACCAGTGCAATCAAATACGATGGAGCCCGTATCACATTCTCCAAGTACGTATCTTAAAGCATCTCTCCTCCCCCCTCCCTGCCCAGGGGTAGGGGAGAACTCACAATACCACAGCAATCCAGTGACTTTCCCCAAAACATTTGTCTCTTTAAGCCCTAATATTTTTATAGGCCAGGGGACAGAGATTAGCAAAATGCTATAAAACAGGTTTTCGTGCAGCAGTTTTGCAAGCCCTGCCTAGATCATGTAACTAGAATGTGGGAGAAGCTGGCATCTCTTGTATAGAGACCTCAGGTGGATGTGAAACAAAGAACCTGATTCTAAACCCTAATACAATATCTTCATAATACACATGCTGTAAATGCCATCGCTGGCTTTTATTACATGAGGAACGATTTCTACACAAGGTCTGGATGGTATAACAAAGTTCAAGAGCAAAATGTAAATGTTAAAACTTGAACAATATAAAAGTGACTATCAAAGACTGAAAGTTAGAAGGGGGAAAGAAGCAGAAAAAAAAAGGGCAGACACAAAAGCTATTATCCAAAGTTGAGGAACTAAGGCATAGAAGCATATATTATTTAACACTGTAAAGTCATTCATTAGTAAAAGAAAAAAGAGTTTTTCTTTTTTAGAAAGCAGGAGTGGGGCGTGGGGAGATGGCTCAGTGGTTAAGAGCATTTTCCATACAAGCATGAGGTGGCTGAGAGGGCCCTCTGAGTTCTGAGTTCAGTTCTCTAGCACCCTCATAAATGGTTGGGCAGGGACCTAAAAGTCCGGGTCTATAGGGAGTGGAGAGCAGAGAATCACGGGGCTCACAAAAACAGCCCTGGCTACAGAGACAGCCTCCATCTCAAGGAAACATAGATGAACGACAGGGGAAGACACCCAGTGTTCTCCTATGGCCTACATGCGCACACACATGTATCAAACTACACTTGCTACGAATGCACCTCTCTCAGAAAAAAAAAGAAAAAAATGCAAAATAAATAAATAAAAGTAGAAGTAGGGGGCAGAGTAGATGACTTACATAGTAATGTATTTGTTCTGTACACACGGGACCTGAGTTCAATGCTCAGAACTCACATAAAAACGCTGGGCAGGATGCACACTCATAGAATCCTAGTACCGGGGAGGTGGAAACAGGAAGATCCTTGGGGCAAGCTCCAGGCCAGTGGGAAAAATGGTGGTTAGCACCCTGAAGAATGACACCCACAATTGTCTTCTAGCCTCCACATACATACACACATGTGTGCATGCACACTCATTTGTACACACACACATGAAAGTAGGAGAAAGATGGATGAACATGAAAACCAACAAGGGTTTACAATGGCTAACTGTGGAGCATGTAATCAGATTTGAATGCTGGAAGAAATGTATGGGGCTCTAACTTTTTTTTTAATATTTTATTTATTTATTTATTTGAGAGAGAGAGAGAGAGAGAAAGAATTGGCACACCAGGGCCTCTAGCCACTGTAAATGAACTCCAGACACATGTGCCACCATGTGCATCTGGGATATATGGGTTCTGGAGAATCAAACCTGGGTTCTCAGGCTTTGTAGGCAAGTGCCTTAACCACTAAGCCATCTCTCCAGCCCTAACTTTTATTTATTTGTTTTTGTGGGTTTTTTTTTTTTTCTTTTTGAGGTAGTGTCTCACTCATCCAGGCTGACCTGGAATTCACTATGTAGTCTCAGAGTGGCCTTGAACTCTTGGTGATCCTCTACCTTTGCCTTCCAGGTACTGGGATTAAAGGCATGTGCCACCACACCCAGCACTTTTATTTTTCCTTTTTTTTATGTGAGAGTGTGTGTGAGAGAGAGACAGAGTATTGGTACAGCAGGGCTTCTAGCCACTGCAATCAAACTCCAGACTGTGCGCCCCCTTGTGCACATGGGCAACCTTGCACGCTTGCATCACTGTGCATCTGGCCTACGTGGGACCTGGTGAGTCAAACATGAGTCCTTAGGCTTCACAGGCAAGCTCCTTAACCACTAGACCACCCCTCTAGCCCACTTTTTTTTTTGAGGTAGGGTCTCACTCTAGCCCAGGCTGACCTGGAATTCACTATGGAGTCTCAGGGTGGCCTCGAACTCATGGCAATCCTCCTACCTCTGCCTCCCGAGTGCTGGAATTGAAGGCATGTGCCACCATGCCTGGCTCACTTTTATTTTTAAAATGAGTTTTTTTTAAAAAAAAAAGGCTAATAAGCTCCTACATTGTTAAATAAAAAAAGGAGTTTCCCCTGCATTAATCACTGTTCTCTTGGCTGTGTTAAGAACACCTGACAGCAACAACTTAAGGGAAGAAGGTTTTATCTCAGCTCTTTGTTCAGAGGATCCAACCCACCATGGCAGGAAAGGCGTAGCCAAGCAGAGGAGCCCCCATCTTTGCTGCCAGAAAGCAGAGGAAAGACAATGCCAGCACCCTCTGGGTTTTCCCTTTTTATTCTATCCAGGACCTGGTGTCACCCACATCCAGGTGAAACCTTCTCCCTCCCCCACCACCCTCAATTAATCCTCTGGAAATGCCCTCACAGACACGCCCACAGGCATACCTCCATCTTCTAGGTGATTCTATTTCCTGTCACGTCGACAGTTAAGACTAACTCATGACCCCTGTATAAAAGGCATTTAGTGAATTATACAATGTCATGGGGATGTGTTTAAAATACAGACAGATAAAAGATTTATAGACAGGAAGACAGACAGAAATAAATGTCAAATAAATGGGCTACAACCTCAGAGAGGTATGTCTTTGGGGGCATTTCCAAAGGACTAATTACCCAAAATCACACAATTAATTAGGGGATACATTACCCATCTGGGTCTGACCCAAATCCCAAATCTATACTCCTACCCTCGATCAGTGTGCAAAATGTCTGCTTAATACACACAATCTTTCTTCATCACTAAAGGGCTTTAGCAGGCAACTTTGGCATCCACAATGAGACATAGTTATGATGAGTTCTCTCCACCACCACCCAAGCCTTGATATCCTCACCCCAGCCTCCTCTACCTACCTTTTCCCATGTCAGGGCACTCGCCATGAATCAAGCTAATTTAAGCCTCCTTAAATGTCCTATTCTCCTGCTGAGTTACCACAAGTGTCTAAATGTTTTTAAAAAATTTTGTTTTTGACCTTTAAAAAAATATTATACGGTAGTATTCCATTGTGTGTGGTGGTGGAGGGGGTCACAGTTCCCACCAGTCAGACCTCTCGGTTATGTTCTGAACAAGCGAAACCAACTCGGCTTCTTAATCAGAAAAGGCAGTTCTTGCAAGGCTATCGGGTAGCTTACAATATGCCCAGGTTCAAACACCTGGGAGGGAGCCAAGAGCTGAGGACTGCTATCAAGGTCACCCACAGGAAAACCCAGGCCTCAAGGCACCACTGGCTCCCTCGCCTCATGAATTGTGAGCCACCCCAAGCTACTCTGTGGGGACAGCCCCTCTTCAGAGCCGGGACAGGCACTCCAGATAGAGGGTGAAGGTCACAGCCGCGTTCCCAGCTGCTGGCTCTCAGGAGTGTGAGTACGTGGTGGCCCCACCTCTCAAAGGACCCCCGAACATGGAGGCACCAGCACCACAGAGCCCAGAAACTGCGGATGCTGCTAGCCAAGGCCTAAGCAAGGCCTAGCTGAGCACAGCCTCCTCCTCCTGTCAGCATGCACGCCGTCTTCTCCTGAAGTGCCTCCTTCCTGTGTCCAGCTCAACTGGACAGGGCCTAGAACCACCTGGGAGAGTCGATTAGGTTAACCTTTGTGCTTTCCTGTGAGGGATTATCTGAATGAGATGAACTGAGGAGGGGAGACCACTCTCATTGTGGGTGATGCCATTCCACCAGCCTGTATAAGAAGGAGAAAGCCAGTTGAGCATCAGCATACCCCCCTCTACTCCACATCCTCCCTGTGGGACTGAACATGACCAGCGACTGCCGCCACACCTTGCCTGTCCTGATGGGCTGGGACTGTAATAAACCCCTCCTCCTTCAAACGGATTTTTGCCAGGTACTTTGTCTCAGCAATGAGCAAGTAACTGATACCCACAGGTTTTCTCAAAAGTAAGAGTGTGAACCAATCAGTTATTTATTTATCAAGATGAATAGCTCACACGTCAAGCCCTATATCAGGTTCCTTCTCTTGCTGAGCTCCCGGTCCACAGCTATTCAGACATACCTACATTCTGCAAAATGCCACCCCGTTCCCAACCTTGTAAGACTCCCCTTCAATCCTAGAGACAGAGTCCAGAGGTTAAAGACACTGGCTTGCAAAGTCTGATAGCTCAGGTTCAATTCTCCAACACCCACGTAATGGCAGATTTACAAAGTGGCACATGTATCTGGAATTTGTTTGCAGTTGCAGGAGGCTCAGGAGCACACCTATTCATTCCCATTCTTACTCTCATTCATTTTTTCTCTCTCTCTCTCTCTCAAATAAATGAGTAAATATTTTAGAAGCCCCTCCCCTTCACATTACCCATCCAGAGCCCTACATCTCTATAAATATCCCTTCTGACTCATGCTTCTGGACTCTGCTGACAAGGAGGTGTTTTCTCTCACCAGAGCTTCTCAGAGGTTTCACAACAGATCATCAAAAATTATGTATAATGGGGTTGCCTGGCATTACACCCCCATGTTATGTCTCACAGTTTCAATGTGCATATATGTCTTATTCTTCATTACAACCCCGAGGGACAGGTGGATTTACATTGTGCAAATGAGGGACTGATTGTATCACTGCCTGGCCACTGGCTCACTGGAAGCCACAGGTCTGAGATGCCAATCTGGAACTTGTACTGTCTTGGCTATTGTCACCTGGCTTTTTGGAAGAAAGGGTAAGTTCCCAAAGCTTTGACAACTCCAGACTTGAAAAAGAATTACACAAGCAAGAGTAAGAAAACGACTTATCTAATGTAGATGTCATGGCCAAAATAAGCCAGTCTGACTTGGGGAAGGATCCGCTGGTTTGCTCACAGAGAAGGAAGTAGACTAGAACAGTGGGAAGAACACTGCATAACTGGGAGGATCTTTTTTATTGATTTATTTTATTTGAAAGAGAGGAAAAGAAGCAGATATATACAGAGAGAGAATGGGCACACCAGGACCTCCAGCCACTGCAAACACACTCCAGACACATGTGCAACCTTGTGCATCTGGCTTTATGTGGGTACTAGGGAATCAAACCTGGGTCCTTAGACTTTGCAGGCAGGCACCTTAACCACTAAGCCATCTCTCCAGCCCCAGCGGACCTCACTAATGCTTTATCTGACTGTAAGTGTACAAGCTGGCTAAGTCCCGAGCCACTGTTCCTTTATCTAACCAGGAGCAGCACCTGCCACACGAAGCCCACAGGGACTATACAGGAAAGAGCCTGGGAAGTACCTAAGCATCACAGACAGAAGGTGCCATCAACAGCTCTGCAGATTAAAACCAGCCCATGTGTGCGTGCGTGTGTTACAGAGGATGGAACCCAGAGACTACTACCTAAGCACTTTATCTCCATGCGACATTCTCAGCCTTTCTTTCTTTCTTTTTTTCTTTTGTTTGTTTGTTTTTCAAGGTAGGGTCTCACTCTAGCTCAGACTGACCTGGAACTCATTAGGTAGTCTCAGGGTGGCCTCGAGTTCACAGCGACCCTCCTACCTCTGCCTCCCGAGTGCTGGGATTAAAGGTGTGTGCCACCATGCCCGGCACATTCTCAGCCTTTCTTATTTGAGACAGGGTCTTGCTAAGCTGCCCAGGTTGACCTCAAACTTGTGAGATCCTCCTGCCTCAATCTCCCAAGTAGCTGTGTGTACCACCACACTAAGCCATTTTTATGCCTTTAAAAACAAGAGTGAGGAGCAGGGCGTGGTGGTGCATGTCTTCCATCCCAGCACTCAGGAGGCTGAGGTAAGAGGATCACTATGAGTCTGAGGCCAGCCTAGGGATATGGAGTGAGTTCTAGGTCAGCCTGAGCTATAATAAGACCCTACCTTGAAAAAAAAAGATCAAAAAACAAAAACATTCCAGAAATAGCCAGCATGGTAGCACACACCTTTAATCCCAGCATTTAGGAGGCAGAGGTAGGAGGATTACAGTGAGTTCAAGACCCACCTGAGACTACATGGTGAATTCCAGGTCAAGCTGGGCTAGAGTGAGACCCTACCTTGAGAAACAAAAACAATATTCCAGAAATAAAAAGAGTAAGGGGCTGTAAATGTAACTCAGTTGGTAGGGTGTTTGTCTAGTGTAAAGCCTGGGTTCAAACCCCAGCATCTGATAAAGCCAGGTATGGTGACATGGACCTGGAATCTGAGCAATCAGAAGGTGGAGGCAAGAGGGTCAGAAGTTCAAGTCATCTTAGGCTACATAGCGAGTTCTTTGTCATTAAAAAAAAAATGATGTTTCTGGGGCTGGAGAGATGGCTTAGCAGTTGAGGCATTTTCCTGCAAAGCCAAAAGACCTCGGTTCGATTCCCCAGCATCCACATAAACCAGCCACACAAGGTGGTGCATGCGTCTGGAGTTCATTTGCAGTGGCTGGAGGCCCTGGTGTGTGTGCCCATTCTCTCTCTCTCTCTCTCTCTCTCTCTCTCTCTCTCTCTCTCTGTATCTGCCTCTTTCTTGCACTCTCGCAAGTAAATAAATATGTTTTAAAAATGATGTTTCGGTTATACACAGAAGCCTATACTGGCCTGTTGAAATGCCAATCTGTTAATACTGTTAATTTGTTAAGTTAAATACCATCAAAGTATGAGAGAAGGTTCTGGAAATCTACAATGTGAGGACACAAAAGGCTCAAAGTATTGCTCTCTGACCTAAGGCACTTAGTATTTTACAGACATAGAAATTAAGAAATTTCCCCAAGGTTACCTGATAATTAGTAGCAACGTGTCAGCAGCTTTTATGAACTATGGAATAATAAGGGCTCATTCCAAATTATTGACAGGCACGAAGCACATGTGAAAGAACCAGACTGCACAAGGCCAAAGAGCCCCAGAGCTCATTCTGGGAAAGTGCCGACTCCCGCCACATGTGGGTACTGGAGCCTCTCCAACCCTTCCTGCCATCGGGAAAGAAAGCGCTGCCTCGTGCCCTGCAGCATAACTAACTGGGAACTCCTTTCTGACTGGCTAGTGAAGGTCAGCCCTCAACCTTGTTGGACAAAGTCCAGGTGTTCCACAACTCTCCATCCAAGACCCAGTAAGATGAAAACTCCCCAGATCTCAAAGAATTCTGTGGGGCAGAACTATTTTACCAACCTAGCTTACTTGGAGAAAATGAAGGAAGAAAATATATACTTTAAGTCCTTTTTAACAACCTTTCAGGCTGGAAAGAGGCTTAGCGGTTAAGGCGCTTGCAGGCAAAGCCAAAGGACCCAGGTTCAATTCTCCAGTACCCATGTAAAACCATATGCACAAGGTGGCACATGCACCTGGAGTTTGTTTGCAGTGGGTAGAGGCACTCGCATGACCATTCTGTCTCTCTATATCTGCCTCTTTCTCTCTCAACAAATAAACTTTTTTAGAAGTTTTTATTTATTTATTACAGAGAGACAGGGGGAAATTGAGAATGGGCACACCAGGGCCTCTCCACTGCAAACGAATTCCAGATGCATGTGACACCTTGTACATCCGGCTTATGTGGGAACTGGGGAATCAAACCAGGATCCTTAGGCTTCATAGGCAAGCACCTTAACTACTAAGCCATCTCTCCAACCCAAAACAAAATATTTTGTAAAAAAAAAAAATTCATAGGCCTGAAGAGATGGCTTAGCAGTTAAGGTGCTTGCCTGCAAAGCCTAAGTACACATGTTCTACTCTCCAGGACCCATGTAAGCCAGGCGCACAGTAACACAAGTACACAATGTCACACACGCGTACAAGGGGGTACACGTGTCTGGAGTTGGATTGCAGTGGCTAGAAGCCCTGAAGCATCACTCCCTCTCCCTCCCTCCCTCCTCTCTCTCTCTCTCTCTCTCTCTCATTAAAAAAAAAGGTCAGGGCTGGAGAAATGGCTTAGCACTTAAAGTACTAGTCTGCAAAGCCAAAGGACCCAGGCTCAATTCCCCAGTACCCACTTAAGCCAAATACACAAGGTGGCACATGCATCTGGAGTTTATTTGCAGTGGCTAGAGGCCCTGGCACACCTATTCTCTCTCTTTCTCAAATAAATAATTTTTTAATTAAAAAAATGATCAGTCTGTTGGGCTTGCCTCAAAATAAATAAATAAATAGACTTTTCATGGACAATTTTCATAGTGCATATAATTTAATCACAATCCTTTTCCATTACTGTCTCTTGTTCTCCTTTTCTCATCTTCCTTCCACTGTAGCCCTCCTAATTCTTTCCAAATTGTCCCTCTTCTACTTTGATGTCTTGTTTTTCCCTCTTCTACCGCCCATGATGGGATACTGATGGGACCACTTATGCAGGTTTTATGCAAGGAAGGACAGGTGCATGAAGCCAGGAATGCAACAGTCATTTCATGTCTGGAAGACCGAATTCCATAGCACTCCTCCCGTCCTCTGGCTCTGGTATTTCTTCCCACCCACTCTCCTACAATGTTCCCTGAGCTATGGAGGGGGTACACAGATGTCTCATTTAGCACTAAGTACTCCGCAGTCACTTATTCTCGGAATTAAATCGTTTTTAATCTCTCTAGACAATGAGGTTTTATGCTAAATACCATAAACGTGAAGGGAGAATTTGCCACATCCTTCCTTTGGGGTGAGGCGAAAATCTAGGGGATCTGCAGATGACAATAAGCCATATGCTACCCAAGAACATGGCTAGGAAGAAGCCTTCATTCTTAACACTAAAGAACAGAACTCTTCCTACCAGTTTGAGGGTCATATTTATCCCATCTGTCCCAAACTGACAAGAAGAAAGACACAACATCTCCAACTGCCACTTCACAATCAAGATTAGAGGCAGAGGCAGATGGACTTTCAGGTGATTCTTACTAATAAATACATCAAAATCCATTTTATTCAGACAATTACATTTACTAACTGAAATGCCTGGACATGACAATCTTAGTGTTCATGTTCAGAACTGACTCTGTGATTTCTAAGCACTTACAAAATATTTTATTAGAATGAAAAAGGAATGATGTAGAAAATAACTAGCATTCTTTACAGATGGGAACTTGTTAGCTTTTTGTGGAAAATACACACCCTAGAATACTGCACACAGGCATTTGCTTGATCCTGGTCACAGCAACACGTATTTAAAACCTATTTCCCAACACTATTGTTTTTGTGCCAAACACATGAGTATTTCCAGTATAAGGAAGAGAATCCAACGAATGAAGCTTCTAACTTTAGTTTCTATGAAAACTTGTATTTGAAGGAATGAGGTCAAAATGGCCTTCCTTTGATCAAACTAATAGAAATACTGAGATATAGTGGCACACAGCCTTGGCGGGTAACCAATAGCTTTCTGATTGGCTAACAGATCTACTGAGTGGAAAGGAACCCACATCTGAAAGTGGGAATCCTAGGGAGACAAAGATTATGCTCTCCAATGTCAAGTTCCCACTAGTCTTTGGCTAAAAGAGGGGCTACATCCATCAAAATCTCCCTAAGTGAATAAGGCTTATCCCATTTAACCTGTGCTGACTTCACTCTCCTTTGGAGAATCTATTTCTCTTTTTCAGAAGGTAGCAAGACCCAAGGAGATAAACTTACCCTCGCACTGCATCCAGCCACAGTTGAAACCACAGAGGAACTGGGGAGATGAGCAAGAGTGCTGCTTCCATGCTGAACCTGATAATCAGCACCAGGGTGAAGGAGACAGACCCTGAGGACACTCAACACCTTCCAAAGCAGAGGTGCAGAGGCTCCTAGGAGCTCATGACTGAAGTAGACTTAAAACTCACCCAACGTAGCTTAGAGGACTTTGTGGAAGAGGGGGAAGAAAGATTGTAAGAGCCACAGATTGGGACATCATGCCCAGAAGAGGTACTCCTCCCCCAACAACTGACTGCTGTTCCCAAAATGCATAACCCATGACCCCATGGGAATTTCCTGCATCCCCACTAGGAGAGCCCCCAGTGGAAGAGGGCAGGGATGAGGGAAAGGATGGTACCAACTCATGATGTATCCATACTAAGTATTTCCATAATTAATAAAGAAAGAACAGATGGGGGAAGAAAAAAAGAAGAAATACGGAGGTAATCACAGTGACAGTTATAAAGAAGGCACCCAAAGCAACTGGTTCTCACAAGGGAATGTCCCTATGTTCTAGACAGGTGTGCATAACAACAGAAAATGACCACAGCTAGCCTCTCAAAGGGCCCTGATGTGAACCAACTTTGCCCCAACCTCCAAAATACTCCCTGAAAATCCTACTTAACTGTCGTTGCAGGGGTGGGCATGTAACATTTTGGAGAGAGAAACGAGATAGTTAAGACAAAAGTAAAAGAGAGGTTTTAAGAACTCACTCCGACCTACACTCCTCAATGACCTCTGTAGTCAACCTCTGATGTGCACATGGCCCTGCAGGGAGATGAGGGTAAAAGGGACAAGGCCCGGACCTCATGGAGTCATTTCCAGAAGATTGTCAACAAACACTAAGCAGCAAGTCCATAGGCTGAGCAGCCTACTGAGCCAATGGAGTTGGGGCAGGACATTAAACTGAGTTCTGGGGACCAGGATCCAGTTATCTCAGGGGCCAGCAGAGGTCCCTCTGAGGGCATGACTACTGAGCTGGAAGCCAGAAGAGAAGGTGCCAGCCAAGCACCTGCTGGAAAGCTCTAAGAAGAAAGGTTCCCCGAGGGTGTACAGCAGAGAGGCAGAGGGGAGAGAGGCAGAAACCCTAGCACCCCTCTTCTCCTGTCCTGCTTCCTCACATGTTAAAATGCTCCAGTGCTTCCAAACATATCAAAAGTGTTTTACAAAATGCAATGAAAAGTGGCACCTACGTCACTTTGTGGAACTGAAAATATGTAGTTTCAAGAACATCAAAGCAATTTGGAGCTCCATGATTCAGACATAAGAAGATGCTACAAGGTGCTACCTTGCTATACGGGCTCCATACTGGCTACCTACCAGCTGGCAAACTGAGGTCTTTTTAAGACCAACCACTAAGTGTGTAGTCAAAATAACTTTTGGACATATGATAGAAAAATAAGAAGATAAGTTACTAGGTGTAAGCTTTTATAATAGTAGTTCCTGAATCAAAATGGCATAAGAAATTTTAAAAAGGCAAATATTGAGAATATTCTAGTTGTTATGACCTGCTCACTTTAAAATGGTTCATTTTGTAATATTCATTTTAACTGACAGAGAAAGAAGGCTAAAGTCACCAATAAATCTATGTTAGTAAAAAAAAAAAAAAAAAAAAAAAACATATGTGTGCTAAAAAGATAAAACTATGAGGTGGTCCTGCCAAAACGTCCTAACAAGGAAGAGTCATGTTTTGCAAGTAACATGTAAGAGTTGCTTCAAAAGAATCGAGAAGAAAAACAAATGTGGGGATGGGGTTAATGTGTGGCCAAGCAAGACCAGCTTTGAGTGAACAATCTTGGAAGCTGGGTGACAGGTATAGTGAATTCATTGCTGGTTCCCTCCACATCTGTGTCTGTTTAAGACCATTCCGAGTAAACAGGTTTGTTTTGTGTTTAGATTGTGTCTTTACAGTGAGTCTAGTTCTGGAATTAGACACAGGTATAACACTGGGTGTGTACACATTCTGTATAGGGTAACACGTCATATCACCCATACATACCAGGAGTATCATAGGCCTCTTCCATGTGGTTAATCCAATGATTCCAGAGAGGATCACCTGTAAAGATAAACATATCATCAACCCAGAAAATGAACAATCCCAGTGAACTAACCTTGCAGTCTCAAACATATTTTTTTTTAACTTCGTGAAACTTCCAGGCATTCTAAACCAAACATTTGCTATTCCTGCCAACCGTACCAGCAACTAGTAGCCCACTCTGAACCACCTTCCCTGGCAAGCTTACAAAGTACGGTGACTGTCTGTATATGTTGTCCTTTGTCCCCGAGGAACACAGAGTCAGCATCTCCAAGCCCCCTACTTCCAGTACACCCAGTCTGCTGCCAGAGTCGGGCTAAGATGGTGTGCATCTGCACATCCCTCTCTTCACTGGGTGGGTACCTTCATGGCACAGGTGAGCTCTTCAAAATGGTCGACAGGACCCTTGAAGGGCTCCCCTTGCCCATGTCTCAAGCCTGGTTTCCATGTTCCTCCACTCAGTTACCACACTCCTCCCTTCCAAGCAGCCCTGTCCTTCCTGGACCAGCCAGGCCACAGTCATTCCTGGACTGTGTGTTTCTTCCTTCTCCCTGCTGCTCTCCCTGCCCTCTCCATGGCCTCCTGGCTGTGTGGGAAGGGCTAACTATCCCACAAGGCCTAACCTGACAGTCTCTCCCTCTGAGAAGCCTCCAGTGATCTCTCCACCCCACGCACCCGGAAGCCTTCTGCACATGACTTCTTTATTTCCGTAAAAGCTCTCTATCGCAATAATTTGAGGAATGCATCTCTGCATTGTCTACCAGGGTCTCCAGTCTTGTCTGGGAGCCCCTTGCTCCCAGCATGGCGCCGTCACACAGCTTGCAACGAATCAATGTTTCTGAGCATTTATTCCACGAAGGGGGAGAATTAGAGAGAAAGCTCCGGTGTTGCACAATGTCATTTCAATAAACAACGAGCTGCAATTCTCAGTAAAGGATCATTGCCAAAACATAAAGGGGAACCACTGTGGGCTTTCTGGATGACATGGTTCAGTGAGCCGCTGAGGAAAGAGCAGTGAGTCTTGAGTCCCAGGCCCTGGAGACCACTTGAGCACACTCTCCATGTGTGGCAGCGTGTGGCCAGGTACAGATCCTGCGCCAGCTCAAGTCACCATGACTGCTGACTACGAGTCAGGGCGTGGCTTACAGCACCCCTTCAGCTTGGAAGCACCCGGGTCCACTTGCAATACCTTATTCTCACTAACTGATTCAATCACTCCATCCGCCCGACCAGTAGGGGACAAGTACCAAGAGCCAAAAACCCTGTGTGGGCAGGCAGGTGACAATTACTTTCTACTTCACTCTGTCACTGTAGTCCCCTCGTTTCTAAAAGAATTCCTGCCTCCCTCCATTCGACCATGTGCACTTCGTCTCTTTTCACTCGTTGGAGCGGGAAGCCATGAGAGGCACACCCTCACACCCCCATGTGCATGCGCATACTCAGCGGCCAAAGCATTAGCCACGTGACTTGGCTAAGTCATTTCATGTCTCTGGCCTTCACTCCGGTTTCTGAAAAAGATGTAAGTGAAAGAAGCCACCTCTGGGTCTCTTCTAGCTCATAAGATTGACCCAAGCTCGGCACAGTGTACACACCTATAATGCCCACACTAAGGACACTATGACAACAGGATCACAAGTTCAAAGTCAGCCTTGACCCTGTCTCGAACAACCAAAAACACAAACTACAAGAGACAAATCAAGACTGACCCCCCCCCCCTTTGGGAGTAGTAGCATTTTGTTTGCATAGTAATGACACGAAGCTCCTCAGGAGCCCTGACATATGGTGTGTAGGCACACAGCCTCATGTGTCCCATGCACACGTGCTCATGAGCTTGCCGGGGCATCTGCATACACATGTGTCTGTGCGCATGTCCACACGCAAGCGCATCTCCACCTGCCCGTCCTAATGCAACTGAACTTTGCTAAGGAAATACAAACTCTTTTTATGAAAACATGACTGACAATCTCACTGCCCTTGAGGGAAACACAAACTGCCTGCTTCAGTGAAAAATAACTACGATTTGAATTATTCATGGAGGTTTTATTTGTGTCCCCAGTCTCTCTCAGCACAGACCCTGTACTGTAGCTTTCTAGAACATTATTTTTTTTTTCCCATTTGAAAAACATTGAGATGAAGTATCAAGCTCAAGACATAAAAGCCCACAAAACAGTGATGAGTCTAAGCTACACATCCCCTTCCATCAGCCTTGCCATCTACCTCCGCTGTGGTCACATTTCAGTATACTTACATATTTTTTATATATGCATACATTTCTCTCTAAATTTTTATCACTGCTCCCAAGAATGACACACACAATCACACACACATACAAAACTACAAGGGTGTGATTTCAACAAAATCATCAGATTCACTTTTCCTGTCTCAGTTTTCCTCTACTAATCAATATATCATTGGAATCTCCTCAAGTCTACTACATAGTCATAATCGATTGCAGCTCAATGGCTATACAATCTCCATTGTGTGGCCATGTCTAACGTGTTCAGTCATTTCTGTATTCATGGGCATTCACTCTATTCCCAGTGTCTTGTCCTCACAAACAATGCTATCATACACATCCACACACATGTCTTTAAATGCAAGAAAGGAGTTGCTACATGGGAAAGCATTTCTTTTTTTTTCTAGTGTAACAGGTAGATCTGCAATTCAAAGAAGGGCCTAGGCTATCTTTATTGCTTCCTTTTGAGGTGGTATTTTGTTTACATAGTAATGACAAGCTATAGAAAATATACTTGAGCCAAGTGCAGTGGCACATGCCTTTAATCCCAGCACTAGGGAGGCAAAGGTAGGAGGATCAGTGTGAATTTGTGGCCACCCTGAGACTACATAGTGAATTCCAGGTCAGCCTGGGCAAGAGCAAGACCCTACCTCCAAAAAGAAAGAAAGAAAGAAAGAAAGAAAGAAAGAAAGAAAGAAAGAAAGAAAGAAAGAAAATATATTTGAGGGGCTGGAGAGATGGATTAACGGTTAAGGGATTTGCCTGTGAAGCCAAAGGACCCAGGTTCAATTCCCCAGGACCCACATAAACCAGATGCAAAGGGGCACATGCGCTTGGAGTTCATTTGCAGTGGCTGGAGGTCCTGTAGTGCCTACTCTCTCTGTGTCTGTCTCTCTTCTCTCTCTCTCTCTCTCCCTCTGCTTGCAAATAAATAAATAACTTATTTTTTAAAGAAAAGAAAATATACTTGAAAACTATATAAATGTATGCAATAGGTAAGAAATTTCAATAGCCTCAAAATATATTTCACAAAGATATCTAAGACCTTGATGGGGAGAAATATAAAGTTTATAGAGTGATATTAAATAAAACCCAAATAATCAAAATAGTGCCAAGTTCATGGATTAAAGTCAAACTATTTAAAAGGATCACTCTCACTTGAGCTCTTTCATAGACTAGCATACAATCAATAAGCTCATGTAAATCACCTCACTTATCAGGTGCTTGAGGAAATGTCAGCTGGGCCCAGTGGTGCAGGCCTTAGTCCCAGACACTCAGTAGGCTGAGGCAAAAAGATCACAAGAGCCGGGCGTGGTGGCGCACGTCTTTAATCCCAGCACTCGGGAGGCAGAGGTAGGAGGATCGCTGTGAGTTCGAGGCCACCCTGAGACTCCATAGTGAATTCCAGGTCAGCCTGGGCTAGAGTGAGACCCTACCTCGAAAAACCAAAAAAAAAAAAAAAAAAAGATCACAAGTTCAAGACCTGCCTGAGCTACACAGTGAGTTCAAGGCCAAAAGGGCAATTCAGTAGACTCTATTTCAAAACAGACAGTTAAAAAGAACATTGAGAATAGAGCTCAGAGAGTGCTTCAATCCCTAGTAGCAACACGGAAGGAGGAAGGGAGAAAGGGAGGGAGGAAGGGAGGGAGGGAGAGAAACTAAAGAGAAAAAAAAAAAAAACTAAAAATCTCCATCCCCATTTGGGGTGGGAATTACTCCTGCATCACCTTCAGTCCCAGGCCTGCAACAATCCTACACCCCACTGACTTTCCCCCAGCACCGCCTCCTTCTCAGGCCTGGTGACTCCCAGAGCCTTCACGGAGCACTGCCAGCAGGTAGCGGGAGAAGGGCAACAGGACTGGTGGCAGGAACGGAGGCTCTGCTGGGCGACTGGACCTTTGAAGAGCTCAAGACACACTTCACCTCAAAGAGGTGCAGACTTCCCGAATGGAGACAGGGATTGGGGAAGGGAAAAGGAAAAAGGCAGACTATCCCCTGCTTCCCCTTCCTGGTGGCAACAGGAGCTGGGGGCTCCCTCAGAAGGGAGACAAGGAGACTTCTTAGCAACAGCCTGTCATGGCTTCCACCATAGCATAGTGCTACTTACTAAACTGCCCATCTCATGAGGCTTGCGCCTGCGAGTCCTCATTCAAATACCACGGAAGGCTTCTAGTAATGGCAAAAGTCAATGAATGAATGGAGACCAGAAAGAAGATGAGCTTGATAATGGATGACTATGTAAGCCCAAACATATTTCCACTCCCTGTGCTTCCTGAAAGAGCACGCTGGCAGCAAACAGCACCCGTGTCAGCATCCTTCCAGCCCAGCCCAAGATGCCCTGAGCAAGCAAGCAAGAACCTATGTCCCAACACCAAACCATCTCCACATTATTACCAAACCATCTCCACACTATTATACTGAGATTTAGTATAATTTTTGTTTCATTTTCTATAAACTATCGCTTATGGCTTATAGGAAAGGAAGGGAGTGTTCCTTTTCTCTTTTCTGTTATAATTTTCTATTTTTTTAGTTTTATTTATTTGAGACAGTGAGAGAGAGAGACAGACAGAGAGAATGGGTGTGCCAGGGCCTTCAGCCACTGCAAATGAACTCCAGACACGTGTGCCACCTTGTGAATCTGGTTTATGTGGGTCCTGGGGAATCGATCCAGGGTCCTTTGGCTTTGCAGGCAAGTGCCTTAACCGCTAAGCCGTCTCTCCAGCCCCAACATACCCTTTCTTATCCTGACTGATCCAGGCATTGCCTGACATGGAAACTTGCCGCAACTCATTCTGTAGAATTGGTGCTCCATGGCCTGTTAAGGGTGCTTTTTCTTAATATTTGAATCACTATTCTGCTTTTTCCTGAAGGTGGACTTAAGTGAAGGCAAGATTTGCTTCTGTTGTGAAGAATTCCAACCAGCCAAATGCACAAAGAAAATGCCTTGAAACTCTTTCCCGTTCAGCCTTGTAGTGCTGTTCACCTTCTCCTCAAGGTATGTTGGGTAGACTACAGCCCACCAAGAACTACACCATCGAACCTTATTTATTACCTTTCTGATACTGTCTTTCAATAATCAAGCTGCTGAAAGCAAATACCAGCCATTCCTCACTAAGAACCAAAGTCAAATACCAGCCATTCCTCCAGCCCGATTGTTCCTTTTCTGATAATGTGAAGAAGTTCCAGGAGAGAGGTCAGTATAGCCCACTGGATCAGTTACTTTCTCCTTGGTGGGGAAAAATACCTAACCAGAAGCAGCTTATGCAAGGAAAGGTTTATTTGGTCTTATGGTTCCAAGGGAAAACCTATCATGACAGGGAAAGCTACTGATCTAAATACACAAAGATTTTTTTTTTAAAAAGTCATGTTGTAAATGCCCCATGTTACTTATAAATAGGCACAAAATAATCGCTCAAACTTCTCAATGTCCTTTACCTTTTATGCTACTAACTGAAAAAAAAAAGTGTGTCTGTGAAAGAGAGTCAGAGAGAGAGAAAGAGAAAGTGAGTGTGGGAAGGGTATGTTAAAAAAAAACTGAGATTGTTCTATTTGTATGTAGCATAACTCATTTTTAAAACTGAATAAGTGGGCAACTGGCTATTTCTAATACACATATGATAGGCATCATGATGTCTTAGGTAAGGGGGCAGCCTATTTTCTTTACTTTGATTACATGCTGTCTTGGTGTTTAAAAATACTGGAAGGGTTTTAGTATGTGCCAGGCCTGATGCTAGGGTCCAGCAGCCAAGTACAGTCCTATATGTTCTCTATACCCTCCAAAATCAACCTGAGGCAAGGACCTTCCCACCCATTTTACAGACAAGCAGCTGAGGCTAAGGGGCTCAGAGACTTATTCAAGGCACAGAACTTACTAATATGACTCTACTGCCATGTACAATAAGAGACTGAAGAAAATCAATAAAATTCACTTCCAATTTTATTTTAAATGTCCCCAAACTATTTTATGAGTATGATATAAAACATATTACTGTTTAACTGGAAGAGAAGTGGAATTTAATGGATATGATAGAATATGTATGTTTACTATTTTCACTTTTTAAAGTGAATTCAGAAACTTTATGTCTGTTTCTTCCTTGGCTATTCACTATTTCATATGTTGGTGAATGCAACTTTTTTCAAGGTAGGGTCTCAATGTAGCCCAGGCTGACCTGGAACTCACTCTGTTGCCCCAGATTGGCCTCAAATTTACAATGATCCTCCTACTCAGCCTCCTGAATGCTGATATTAAAGGTGTATACCACCATGCCTAGCCTGCAAGTTTTTTAAAAAGGTTTATGTTAATGACTTAAGAATATGGAATATTCATATAGAATCATAAGACTCAAGAGAGAGAGGATGAAAATTCTGATTACTGACTTAAAGCAGGGAGAAAGGAATGTATACAGATTATAAGGACATTGGGACTCCCAAAAGCTAACATCATAATAATCAATTTTCTGTTACTCAGCTGAAATAGTACACAGGATCATACATGTCATCAAAGTCAAAAATACATTTTTCTGAGAAAAATGGAACAAACAGTGCAATGCTCTCTACTTTTTACTTAAATCTGGCCCAGTCTCCCACAATCACAATAACATCTAAGTAATATTAACTGACCACATCTCTACACGGAGAGCCAGGACAATATGACCTGAACGCAGACATCAAGAGCCTCCTTTAGCAACCCACTAACTGCAGGTTGTTTTTAGAGGCGGCTAACCACTTAGCATCATGAACTTTGGGAATAATAATTTATTGAGTCATTAACCAAGGACACCAGGAAAGAAAGAAATGATCACAAAGTGTCCAAATTAGAAAGATTACATCAAAACGCTGCCTTCAAGTTGCTGATCATATGCATGTAAAGTATGGGAAAGGTTCTTCACATGCTTAATTCTTAAATGTATTCTTAAACAGACACCATAAATCCCTTCGGGGTTCAAACAAGTGGAAGAAGCCTATACAATTCAGACTGGGAACTCTTACAGGGTGTGAATGGAAAAATGTTCTGGAATCAAGCTATGTTTAACAACATAGTATTTTCAAATGAGTATGTTGGCCCCTGAACTTAATTTGGCATTATATACATAACCAACGTTTTTACTATAATCAAATTAAAATTTGCCAATTTATAAGCCATAAGTTACAGAATGGTCACTGAAAGCTTGAAATAGGAGGATACGCTCCTGCAGTGCGCAGGTTTGCAGAATAGTAGTCACAGTTGCTACCTGCACTCAACACCTAGTATCATATGCCACTAAAACTGCTGAGTGGCATTAGGAATGCAGCTCAGTGGTAGAGCTCCTGTCTGGGCCCTGAGTTCAACTCCTAAAGCTGAAAAAGGGAGGAAAGGAGGGGGGAAAATAAGAAGGAAATTCTGAGCAGACAAATAAATATGCTGGGCCCATACAATGGACTATCACTCCACAATGACAGGAATGAATTACTGATAAATACCACAAACTGAGTCAGTCAGTCGTGAAAGAACACATGATAGGATCCCGTACATGAAATATCCAGAAAGGGACAGAGAGTAAGAACATCACGGGTACGTGGATAGAAGTGGGAAGAAGAGAGATGGCCACTAAGTACAAATGGCTTTTGGGAGTAAGGAAAATTTTCTAAAACTGATTTGGGTGATGGCTGCACTATGGTGAACTTACTGGAAGTGACTGGTGGTGCTCTACCTAGAGGAGCTGTACCACGTGTGAGCTACATCTTAGGACAGCTGCTTTTCAATTTCTGTCATCCTCAAGTCACACTTTTCCAGATTTTTTTTCATAAAAACCTTAATTTAGCTACTGAGTTCATTGCAAGTCCTTTCTTTTAAAGATATACACTGGGGACTGAAAGATGGCTTTGAGGTTAAGCTGTTTGTCTATAAGCCCTAAGGACCCAGGTTCAATTCCCCAATACCCATGTAAGCCAGATGGACTGGGTGGCACATGCATCTGGAGTTCATTTGCAGTGGCTGAGGCCTGGTGTGCCTGTTCTCTTCTCCTTCTGTCTCTCTCTCCCACTCAAATAAATAGAATAAAATAAAAATCTAAGACAGAAATATACACTGGGATATTTGATGGCTGAAGTTATGATATCTGAAATTTACCTTACAATAATTCAGTGAGCATATTAAGAAGAGGGAGTGACATCATGTCTACACTGGCCAGATGTTGATAGCTCCTGAGGCTACTGATGGGTAAACACGCAGGCCCTGTTCTTTCTGCATGTGTTGTTATTTTAGATGTTTTCATAGTAAAATGTTAAAAGCGAAAGGGGGGTTCTGAAGACTTCAGGTCACTTCCATGCTAGCTCTCTGTGCTCTCTACAAAGAGATTGTGCATTTTAAAAATAGACACAGATGGAAATATTTAAACATGAATGATGTGATCCCTGAGATTTACTTCAAAATAATATGGGAATTTAATCTCACAAATGGACTGGGGAGCACGAAGGACCTAATTCTTACTGAGTGTGGCATAGCCAGCCCTGAGTCTATCAGTCTATCTGAACCTACAAGGCCAGAGACAGGGCCCAGGAAGCAGGAGCCCACAAAACCACTGTTTCATCGTGGGTGAGGGGTATCTGTGGGCTCATTATACACTAACTACAAGTCTAACTTTTCACATATATGTTTTGGGATTTCTTGTGGATTGTTTTCTTTTGTTTTTGGTTTTTCATGGTAGGGTCTCGCTCTAGCCCAGGCTGACCCAGAATTCACTATGTAGTCTCAGGCTGGCCTGAAACTCTCAGTGATCCTCCTACCTCAGCCACTCAAGTGCTGGGATTAAAGGCAGAATTATGGTATCTAATGCCATCTTCTTAAAATAGTTTTTAGTTGTCCTATAGATCCAGTATCCACTGGTTCTGTTGCCACTTTGCACATTTTGAGGTCAACCTCAGGAACAGGTCATATACAAAAAAGAATCACTTGTAGTTACAGGGTTGTATATAGAGCTGAATTGGGGGGGGGGGGTTGACACTAGAGAGAACTCCATTCCAAGTCCTTGGTTCCTCCTTTGCTCTGGCTTGCTTAGGTCTGGGGACATGGACATGTCCAGCCAGCAAGCCCAAAGTATTAGTCTTCACCTTCTGGTTGATGGGCCTTGTTTTCTGTCATCAAATCCAACTGTGGTAACTGACATCTAAGAGCATTGGTTTACCTCTGAAATAATTCACGCTTGGAAATTGATCTCAGATATTAATTTTAGGGAACAAAAAACTCTTTCTAAAAGTCCTAAACTAGTTATCTTTGGAAAACAACATATCTGATTTTAAAAAGTGCAGACCCATTAACAAGTATGCAAGATGCTGACCTATGTATGGTATTTAGAGGAATGAGACATAGCAACCATTTGGCTGACCAGCCTGAGAGGTAAAGCTGGCAGCATTACAGATCTAGTTCCTACCCTATCTGTAGCATCGAGCCCTCTAAGGTTTTCCAGAACATCAGAGTACAGACACAGAGCCCAGAGGCAGGGCCATACTGGGATGTTCTGTCACAAATTGTGAGCTTCATTCAACACGGCACAACAGGAGTGAGGTACCCCAGTAGGATCATCAACACCAAAATGTTTCAAAAGAATTGCAGAATGACAGAATTTCAGGTTCGACTTGAGGAACCTGATGCTATTAAACGACAATTACCCTAGGTTCAATTAGTTCCCTATATTCTTGAAATCTGGTCTGGATTCTGGCCAAGCTTGACCCTGCAAAGCACAAATTCAGGGTGTACACTCATTACAGATCTTAGTAAATGCTATAAGGTTTTAGATGGAGATAGTCCATAGAAACGTCATTTACGTTACTCATCCTCCACAACGATTGCGCTTTCCAAGTCTCTCAACCCCTGGCAACCCTCAAAAGTCGTAAAACTATTGGGAGGCAGGGATGCGTAGCCATTCACAGCCTACAGAAACTTGCTTACTGGAAGCTACCTTTCTCAGAAGTCGGGCTTCCTTGTGCCCTGGGGAGTCAGCCTTCCCCCACTGGACCAAGAGGCAAGACAAAGTGTTGGAGCAGGGAACACATCCCCGGCTAGCTGTCCTGCACTCTGCTGCAGGCCTGGGAGCTCATCTGTAATAACAGGTTCTGTTTCTTCAGCCCTCACTTCTGCACAGCAGTCTTCCTGCCTCCTTGAACCCACTCCGGGTTAAGGCCCTCCGTTAATGACCAGGTACAAGCAAGCAGTTACACGCAGCCTCTTATTATCTCCTCAGCTAGAGTACACACCAGATGCACTTCACATCTATGTGTGTCTGGATGAGGGATAAAAACAAGTCATGTGTCCCCCTCCTCCCTCAACCTTGTCACGTCGTACATCTCAGAAGTACTCGTCACTCAGAATACTGTTGGTACATCAATAAGCAAGACTTTGTCACTACAGTAAGAACTTGATGGCAAAAAAGAAAAAAGTTTACAGTCATTTTTCTTTCGCTTTCAGCCATCCAACCCCATCCTTCCCATCTCTCAAAGAGTGAGTTACCTTCGTTTTAAAGTGCTAAATAGGACGATTAAAAAAAAATCTTTTAGCCTGCGAGGAACAGGGTATAGTCCAATTCACCCTTGAACTTGATTGTCTCCCCACTCTTTTCCTCACTTTCCATGTGTCCAAGCACTTAGGATGGCTTGAGAGGGTCTGCGCTCCCCACCTGCAACCCTGGGGACCAGGAACAGTGGAGGGGACCGACCAGCCCCTCCCCACCCCCGGCCCCGGGGTCCCCGGGAGTGGACCCCGCCGAGCAGGGCGCCTTACTCACCGAGGAGCCCGCCCAGAACGGGCACGAGTTCTTCACCTGCGGCGAGCTGCTCAGCGACAGCGCCCCGAAGCTGAGCGCCACCATGCAGCAGCCTAGGATCAGCTGCAGGAGCCCGAGCGACAGCAGCGGGCGCGCGGGGAGCAGCGCGGAGCCCCGGGCGCCGGCGGCCGAGGCGGCCCGGCGGGAGGACAGCGCGGGCGGCGCGGCGGCGGCGGTGCAGCGAGGCCGCGCCGGGGGCTGCAGCGCGCCCCGGGGCCAGCGCGGCCGCAACGGGGGCAGCGGCGGCTCCTGGGAGGCGGCGGTCGCGGAGCCGGGAGCCCCAGCCTGAGGCCCGCCCGACAGCCCTGCCACCGGGCAGCAGGAGCCCGGGAGCACCACGGGCAGAGACATGGACGGGCGGGGAAGGGAGCGGCCGGCGGCGGCGGCGGCGGAGCGGAGGGCGCCGCGCACTGGGCACCGCGCGCGGGCGCCGGGCCGAGGGAGGGGCGGGAAGGAGCTGCGCACGGCCCAACCACTTGCTGCGGCCGCCGCCCGGGCTCCCGCCGCCGGCCGCGCCCACCTGCCGCCCCGCGGGGCCTCCTCCCGCGGCCACCCACGCGCGCGGTCCGCAAGTGCGCCAGCTCCTTGGGCACGCTGGAGAGGGCGTCCAGGCAGGGTGCCCGGCCCTCGGTGTTTAAGCAAGTCTTTAAGGCTGGGAGGGAGCCCGTGGCCAGCTGTCTACCGTCCTTGATCTGTCCCCTGCCCGCTGAGCTGGGAACCGAGAGCAGCGCGAGGGAAGGAGACTGGACCCTGGAAGGTCCAGCCAAGAGCCGGGCCCTGACGACCTCTCAATGCATCGGGAGTCCAGCCTTGCAGGCCTTCGCCCCCACTCGGAGGGGGACGTCACGGCAGGGGGGTGGGCGGGCTGCGGACCCTACGGGAAACTGTCTATGCCTTGGACTTCGAGAAGGACCGGGCCGCGCGAAGTTACCGCTCCCCCGAGCCTGCACCGCCGGCACGGGCGGATTCCTACGCTGACTGCGCGCGCTGCCTGGCCGCTCCGAGGGGGCGAGTGCTTTCCCCTGTGCCGTGAGAGCGACCGTGAGGGGCGCAGGTTGTCTCGGAAGTCAGTGCCCAACCATCCGAAAGGAAGACCTGGGGGCGACACTTGACACTTGTGTGCACGGCGAGGGTGCCATCCCCATCCTCCTGGCTTTGACTCAGTGCTCATTAGCATCATCTGGTAGAACCTAGAATCCCAAACTTTCCAGGAAATAGTCTAAAAACATTGTCATCGGCTTGGGGAATTTATGATACAGCTATCGAGCTTAAAATAATTTTTTTTTAATTCGCCTTTTCAAAACGATTTTCCCTCGGAAGGGAAATGCATACAGCGCGACATAGATGATATGATTGTAATGGATTTTTTTTTTTTTTTTCCGGAGAAGACCCGGAATGGTATCAATTTGCAGCCAGCCCAGGTATCAGAAAGTTTGTCTTACTGGTACGGTGGGGGAGGGGTGTTTAATATCCTCCTCAGTAAAACAAGGAAAATGCGCCTGTGGTTCTACGCTCTGCGTGTGAAAACTGTTTATTTTGGTCCTTACTTCAATACACAAAGCGATGTGTTGCCAACGCGCATGAGTTTACACGTACACTTTTTAATTATTAAAGCGCCTGTGATTAATCGTCCTTAGGACTTCCTGTCAGACTGCTCTCAGGAATAAACTTTCAATCTCGAAGGGAAAGGGAAATACCTTTTTTAAACGAACGTTTAAAGTTTGTATACTCATGCACTTAAAAAGGGGGGGGCTGGAGGGATGGCTTAGCAGTTAAGGCATTTGTCTGAAAGGGACCCAGGTTCAGTTCCCCAGGACCTACGTGAGCCAGCTGCACAAGGGGATGCATGCGTCTGGAGCTCCTTTGCAGTGGCTAGAGACTTGGCTCGCCCATTCTCTCTCTCTCTCTCCCCCCTCTCTTTTCCCTCTTTCTCTCTTTCAAATAAATAAATAAACACCCTTAAAGGGCTGGAGAGATAGATGGCTTAGCCATTAAAGCGCTTGCCAATGGACCCAGGTTCAATTCCCCAGGACACACATAAACCAGCTGCACAAGCTGGTGCGTGTGTCTGGAGTTTGTTTACAGTTGCTAGAGTCCCTGGTGGCCCATTCTTTCCCCCTCTCTCTCGCCCTCCCTCTCCCTCTCTTTCTCTCTCTCTCTCTCTCTCTCCCTCTCTCTCTCAAAATAAATAAATTTTAAAAGACTTTAAAAAACTGAAATATATGTTTTTAAATTGCAGATGATGATAAGTTACCAGGTTCTTGGGTGCCGAGCTTAGACCTTTAATTTTATTGTTTTTTTGGGTTTTTTTTTTTTTTTTTTTTTCGAGGTAGGGTCTCACTCTAGCCCAGGCTGACCTGTAATTTACAATGGAGTCTCAGGGTGGCCTCAAACTCACGGCGATCCTCCTACCTCTGCCTCCCGAGTGCTGGGATTAAAGGCGTGCGCCACCACGCCCGGCTAGACCTTTTATTTTATACACAAGCTTAAAACTATTAATTTTTAAGAATGTATTAAACCACGCGATGTAGTATGTCTGCCTGAGTGTTAAGACATTCTCTCAGCTAAACAAATCTATTCTATTGGCCAGGCCTTGATACTTGAACCGTGCAATTAAAAATGTATTCCTTGTGTGTAAGAATGCTGGTGTCAGAAGTCAGGATATCCTCCTTCCCTTGGGGATAGTTCTAACTGGAACAGGGGTGGAGGGGTGCTGGGGACAATCTATTTTGTGTGTGTGTGTGGGTGGGTGGGTGCTAATTACAAGCAAGGTCCATTGTGAAAAATTCATGTAATTACACTTATGATTTGCTACTTCTTTCTATATATTTAAGAACTTCTTAAATGTTTTCTATGTGCAGAAAAGGTGATAACAGAGGTAAGCGAAATCCATACATGGCTTTGTTGAACTAAATATTTATTTGATAATGAACCTTCCCCAGAGCTCTTATCTAAGGTTTCTTGACTGTAATTCCCTCTCTTGTCATTGACAACATTTATAACTGTGAGGATTTTTCTTCTTCTTCTTCTGGTTTTCATAGACATGAATCTAGACATTTCCCCAACCTTTAAGGTTATCCCATTGAATGCATGTGGGTATTGGGCTTGGGATTTCTGTAACCTGAGATTGATTCTTTGCACCTCCCAAACAGTGGCCTACAGTAAGTGTTTTGTCACATTGACGGAGCTTTAGGAAACAAAGCTCTTACAAGATGAGTCAAAGCCATTGAATGCTGGTCAGCTTTAAAAAATAAAATAAAATAAAATGAGACTTTGAAGAAAGACTAACAGTTCATCAAAAAGTTAAACATAGAGCTATTCTTTGGCCTAAAAAGTCTACTCCTAGGTATGCAGGCAAAAGAAATGAAAACACATATCCACCAAATGACTACACTATTCTCCATAGCTAGCAGATTGAAACAACGCAAAAGTCAGTTGGATGGACAGATAAAACACGGGCAAGCTATGCGGCGGAATGTCTTCAGCAGTAAAAAAGGAATGAAGTACTCATTCATTGCTATAATGTGATGAACCTTGAAAACATGCTAAGTGAAAGAAGCCAATTACAAACGATCAGTTATTATGTGTTTGCCATTAAGTGAAATGTCTACGATAAACAAATCCACAGATGCAGTAACTTAATAGCTGTTGAGTGCTGAGGAAATAGGAAGATTGTGAAGAAGGTATGAGGTTTCTTTTTTTTTTTAGGATTTTTATTTATTTATTTATTTGAGAGTGACAGCGAGAGAAAGAGGCAGATAGAGAGCGAGAGAGAGAATGGGCGCGCCAGGGCCTCCAGCCACTGCAAACCAACTCCAGACGCGTGCGCCCCCTTGTGCATCTAGCTAACGTGGGCCCTGGGGAATCGAGCCTCAAACCGGGGTCCTTAGGCTTCACAGGCAAGCGCTTAACCGCTACGCCATCTCTCCAGCCCAGGTATGGGGTTTCTTTGCAAAGTGAAAAATGTTCAAAAATTCTTTGTGGCTATGGCTGTACAATTTTCTGAATGTATGTTCAAGTGGATGAGTTGTATGGATGATATGTAAATTTTATCTCAATAAAGCTGTTACCAAAAATAAAGTAAGACAGAACCTGCGGAAAACTTGACCCAAATACTTCATTAATGTAGGTAAAAGTTCAAGTTAACAATAGTCTTATTGTTTCATGGAACCTAGCTGCCAGTTCTTCTCATATCAGTTAGTTCCAAGAAGGTTCGGTTACCTCCCACCCATTCTTCCCCTGCCTGCCCTTCATGTTCCACTCCTTGAACTTAAAACCTTCTCTTTGAGGCATCTGACTCTGTGGACACTCTTAAAGTAACTCCTCAGCAAGCTACCTAAAAGAGGTTATTCCTGTCGGGGTGGGAACTGCTGAAGAAACTCTTCCTCAAAACATGTTTCCTGGCAACCTGCCTCCAGCTCTTACAATCACACAGAAAGGAGAGAACCAACCGTGTGGACTCCCAAAGCCTCAGTTAACATGGGAGTGGGAGCCATGCAGAGGGTGGTGCCCATGGAAACACAGGCTCCAAGGTTTCCCTCACCACTATGGAATCAGACAAACACAGGGTCGGAGGCTTCACTCATGGCTATGAAATTGGACACTCTGAATTGGATGTCTAGGTACCTGCATTTTAAGTTTAGAGTAGAATCTGATATTTCACCAAACTAGAATTTTTACAGGGAATAGAGCTAGGAACTGCCATTTTGTTAGAAGTCAAAAGTAGAGAATTTTAGGCAGGCATGGTGGTGCATGTCTTTAACCCCAGCACTTAGGAGGCAGAGGTAGGAGGATCGCCGCACTTTCAAGGCCATCCTAAGACTACATAGTAAATTCCAGGTCAGCCTGGCCTAGAGCAAGACCCTACCTTCAAAATCAAAAGTAGAGAATTTGGGCAGGGTGTGATGGCATATGCCTTTAATCCCAGCACTTGGGAGGCAGAGGTAGGAGGATTGCTGTGAGTTCGAGGCCATCCTGAGACTACATAGTGAATTCCAGGTCAGCCTGAGCTAGAGTGAGACCCTACCTCAGAAAGCCAAAAAAAAAAAAAAAAAAAAAAAAGTAGAGAATTTGGTTTGAAAGCAAACGTGCGTGTAAATATGTTGAGGAAAGGCTCTGTGACTTTTAGGCACACTAGACTCCAGTGGAAATTGCGGCCATCCATCTATGAGCTCACGCCAGTCAGAAGTTTCTCTGGACTCAGGTACTGGTCAGCACAATCACTTGACCTCCCCCACCACCACCACCACACACACCCTGTGATTTGAAAGTTCAGCCCTTCATGACAAATTCTTGCTGAGACTGCTTAAAAGAGAACAAGTTAAGATAGGCCCATGCACCTAGATGTGGAGTCCTTAAAGTTACAGTTCCAAAATAACCAGGGCAAAACCCAGGCTCACTCCTCCAAACTTCAAAGTGTTAGGTCTCACGGTCTTGGGCTCTTCCACAGGACAGTGTGATGTAGGTTAAGGGGAAATAGACAAGTAGGGATTGCCATGAGGACATCCTACCAGTAAAGAACTGAGTTTTTGTTGTTGTTCTTGTTCTTTTCCTTTTTTGGTTTTATAATTAGCAGAAAGAGGAAGGAATGGATGAAAGAAGTTGTGCAGAGCTGGGCAAATTAGACAAGACATCGTCAGAAATACTGCTGCAAACTGGTTGTTAGGAAATGCTGATGCTCCTGGTCCAGTGCAGATTTGTTTGTTAAACAGAAAGACTAAAGCCATACTTTTCCCATCATTAAAAGTCAATACTTTTTATAACACAAATCCTTCAAGACAAATGAACTACCCTAAAAATTATTTGCTACTCATCAACTTGTAGGGGAGGTAAAATATTACATATATAAGTAATAAAGAATATCCTATAAATACGTGAGAATGTTTGCATGTATATAAAGCCTCATGGAATTGGAGCTCATGCAGGTTCAAGTTTCTGTAGAAGTCAAACATGTAATTCACATTTGAGTGGAGACAGTTCCTCAGTTCTGGGGAAATTCCTTGAGCAAATCTTTTAGTTGCAAAGGTGAAGCTGTGACCATTCTGAAACAAAGATGCCTAGGAAACGTTGCATAAAGAGAGATTGTTTCCACATAGTGTAAGCAGAGTTGCTTAGCACACTTGAAGGACTTCTTCCTCTGAAGTACTTCTCAGATTTACCAAAGAAAATTTCAAAAATACATATGCTAACCAAACTTTCTAAGGTCCACTTGCAGAGATGCAGATGCATGACGTCTGGTGAGATGAGGTCCACGCAGAGAGGCAGATGCATGAGGTCTGTGGTGAAATGACATCCACATAGACATGCATATGCATGAGGTCTGTGGTGGGATGACATCCATGCAGATGCATGATGTGTGGTGGAATGAGGTCCATGCAGACATGCAGGTGCATGAGGTCTGTGAGGGATGAGGTTCATGCAGACATGCTGATGCATGAGGTCTGTGTGGGATGAGGTCCATGCAGACATGCTGATGCATGAGGTCTGTGTGGAATGAGGTCCATGCAGACATGCTGATGCATGAGGTCTGTGTGGGATGAGGTCCATGCAGACCTGCAGATGCATGAGGTCTGTGGGATGAGGTCCATGCAGACCTGCAGATGCATGAGGTCTGTGTGGGATGAGGTCCATGCAGACATGCAGATGCATAAGGTCTGTGTGGGATGAGGTCCATGCAGACATGCAGATGCATGAGGTCTGTGGCATAAGGCCCATGCAGACATGCTGATGCATGAGGTCTGTGTGGGATGAGGTCCATGCAGACATGCAGATGCATAAGGTCTGTGTGGGATGAGGTCCATGCAGACATGCAGATGCATAAGGTCTGTGTGGAATGAGGTCCATGCAGACATGCTGATGCATGAGGTCTGTGTGGGATGAGGTCCATGCAGACATGCAGATGCATGAGGTCTGTGGCATGAGGCCCATGCAGACATGCTGATGCATGAGGTCTGTGTGGGATGAGGTCCATGCAGACATGCAGATGCATGAGGTCTGTGTGAGATGAGGTTCATGCAGACATGCTGATGCATGAGGTCTGTGTGGGATGAGGTTCAAGCAGACATGCTGATGCATGAGGTCTGTGTGGGATGAGGTCCATGCAGACATGCAGATGCATGAGGTCTGTGGTGGGATGAGGTCCATGCAGACATGCTGATGCATGAGGTCTGTGTGGGATGAGGTTCATGCAGACATGCAGATGCATGAGGTCTGTGTGGGATGAGGTTCATGCAGACATGCTGATGCATGAGGTCTGTGTGGGATGAGGTCCATGCAGACATGCAGATGCATGAGGTCTGTGTGGAATGAGGTCCATGCAGACATGCTGATGCATGATGTCTGTGGGATGAGGTTCATGCAGACATGCTGATGCATGAGGTCTGTGTGGAATGAGGTCCATGCAGACATGCTGATGCATGAGGTCTTTGTGGGATGAGGTCCATGCAGACATGCTGATGCATGAGGTCTGTGGGATGAGGTTCATGCAGACATGCAGATGCATGAGGTCTGTGGGATGAGGTCAATGCAGACATGCAGATGCATGAGGTCTGTGTGGGATGAGGTCCATGCAGACATGCAGATGCATGAGGTCTGTGGGATGAGGTCAATGCAGACATGCAGATGCATGAGGTCTGTGTGGGATGAGGTTCATGCAGACATGCAGATGCATGAGGTCTGTGTGGAATGAGGTCCATGCAGACATGCTGATGCATGAGGTCTGTGTGGGATGAGGTCCATGCAGACATGCAGATGCATGAGGTCTGTGTGGAATGAGGTCCATGCAGACATGCTGATGCATGAGGTCTGTGTGGGATGAGGTCCATGCAGACATGCTGATGCATGAGGTCTGTGTGGGATGAGGTCCATGCAGACATGCTGATGCATGAGGTCTGTGTGGGATGAGGTCCATGCAGACATGCTGATGCATGAGGTCTGTGTGGGATGAGGTCCATGCAGACATGCTGATGCATGAGGTCTGTGTGGGATGAGGTTCATGCAGACATGCTGATGCATGAGATCTGTGGGATGAGGTCAATGCAGACATGCAGATGCATGAGGTCTGTGTGGGATGAGGTCCATGCAGACATGCTGATGCATGAGGTCTGTGTGGGATGAGGTCCATGCAGACATGCAGATGCATGAGGTCTGTGTGGGATGAGGTCCATGCAGACATGCTGATGCATGAGGTCTGTGTGGAATGAGGTCCATGCAGACATGCTGATGCATGAGGTCTGTGTGGAATGAGGTCCATGCAGACATGCAGATGCATGAGGTCTGTGGGATGAGGTCCATGCAGATGTGCTGATGCATGAGGTCTGTGTGGGATGAGGTCCATGCAGACATGCAGATGCATGAGGTCTGTGTGGGATGAGGTCCATGCAGACATGCAGATGCATGAGGTCTGTGTGGGATGAGGTCCATGAAGACATGCAGATGCATGAGGTCTGTGGGATGAGGTCCATGCAGACATGCAGATGCATGAGGGCTGTGTGGGATGAGGTCCTTGCAGACATGCAGATGCATGAGGTCTGTGTGGGATGAGGTTCATGCAGACGTGCTGATGCATGAGGTCTGTGTGGGATGAGGTCCATGCAGACATGCAGATGCATGAGGTCTGTGGGATGAGGTTCATGCAGACATGCAGATGCATGAGGTCTGTGTGGGATGAGGTCCATGCAGACATGCAGATGCATGAGGTCTGTGTGGGATGA
Source organism: Dipus sagitta (assembly GCA_036346955.1). Lineage (NCBI taxonomy): Eukaryota > Metazoa > Chordata > Mammalia > Rodentia > Dipodidae > Dipus > Dipus sagitta. The sequence continues at coordinate 59,170,639 of CM070770.1, read as the reverse complement.
GGTCCATGCAGACATGCAGATGCATGAGGTCTGTGTGGGATGAGGTCCATGCAGACATGCAGATGCATGAGGTCTGTGGGATGAGGTCCATGCAGACATGCAGATGCATGAGGTCTGTGTGGGATGAGGTCCATGCAGACATGCAGATGCATGAGGTCTGTGTGGGATGAGGTCCATGCAGACATGCAGATGCATGAGGTCTGTGGGATGAGGTCCATGCAGACATGCAGATGCATGAGGGCTGTGTGGGATGAGGTCCATGCAGACATGCAGATGCATGAGGTCTGTGTGGAATGAGGTACATGCAGACATGCAGATGCATGAGGTCTGTGGGATGAGGTCCATGCAGATGTGCTGATGCATGAGGTCTGTGTGGGATGAGGTCCATGCAGACATGCAGATGCATGAGGTCTGTGTGGGATGAGGTCCATGCAGACATGCAGATGCATGAGGTCTGTGTGGGATGAGGTCCATGCAGACATGCTGATGCATGAGGTCTGTGGGATGAGGTTCATGCAGACATGCAGACACATGATGTCTGTGGGATGAGGTCCATGCAGACATGCAGATGCATGAGGTCTGTGTGGGATGAGGTCCATGCAGACATGCAGATGCATGAGGTCTGTGTGGGATGAGGTCCATGCAGACATGCTGATGCCTGAGGTCTGTGTGGCATGAGGCCCATGCAGACATGCTGATGCATGAGGTCTGTGTGGGATGAGGTTCATGCAGACATGCTGATGCATGAGATCTGTGTGGGATGAGGTTCATGCAGACATGCTGATGCATGAGGTCTGTGTGGGATGAGGTCCATGCAGACATGCTGATGCCTGAGGTCTGTGTGGCATGAGGCCCATGCAGACATGCTGATGCATGAGGTCTGTGTGGGATGAGGTCCATGCAGACATGCAGATGCATGAGGTCTGTGTGGGATGAGGTCCATGCAGACATGCTGATGCCTGAGGTCTGTGTGGCATGAGGCCCATGCAGACATGCTGATGCATGAGGTCTGTGTGGGATGAGGTCCATGCAGACATGCTGATGCATGAGGTCTGTGTGGGATGAGGTCCATGCAGACATGCAGATGCATGAGGTCTGTGTGGGATGAGGTCCATGCAGACATGCTGATGCATGAGGTCTGTGTGGGATGAGGTTCATGCAGACATGCTGATGCATGAGATCTGTGTGGGATGAGGTCCATGCAGACATGCAGATGCATGAGGTCTGTGTGGAATGAGGTCCATGCAGACCTGCTGATGCATGAGGTCTGTGTGGGATGAGGTCCATGCAGACCTGCTGATGCATGAGGTCTGTGTGGGATGAGGTCCATGCAGACATGCTGATGCATGAGTTCTGTGTGGGATGAGGTCCATGCAGACCTGCTGATGCATGAGGTCTGTGTGGGATGAGGTCCATGCAGACCTGCTGATGCATGAGGTCTGTGGAATGAGGTCCATGCAGACCTGCAGATGCATGAGGTCTGTGTGGGATGAGGTCCATGCAGACATGCTGATGCATGAGGTCTGTGGGATGAGGTCCATGCAGACATGCTGATGCATGAGATCTGTGTGGGATGAGGTCCATGCAGACATGCTGATGCATGAGGTCTGTGGGATGAGGTCCATGCAGACCTGCTGATGCATGAGGTCTGTGTGGGATGAGGTCCATGCAGACATGCTGATGCATGAGGTCTGTGGGATGAGGTCCATGCAGACATGCAGATGCATGAGGTCTGTGTGGGATGAGGTCCATGCAGACATGCTGATGCATGAGGTCTGTGGGATGAGGTCCATGCAGACATGCAGATGCATGAGGTCTGTGTGGGATGAGGTCCATGCAGACATGCTGATGCATGAGGTCTGTGTGGGATGAGGTCCATGCAGACATGCTGATGCATGAGGTCTGTGGGATGAGGTCCATGCAGACCTGCTGATGCATGAGGTCTGTGGGATGAGGTCCATGCAGACCTGCTGATGCATGAGGTCTGTGTGGGATGAGGTCCATGCAGACATGCTGATGCATGAGGTCTGTGGGATGAGGTCCATGCAGACATGCAGATGCATGAGGTCTGTGTGGGATGAGGTTCATGCATACCTGCTGATGCATGAGGTCTGTGTGGGATGAGGTTCATGCAGACCTGCTGATGCATGAGGTCTGTGTGGAATGAGGTCCATGCAGACATGCAGATGCATGAGGTCTGTGTGGGATGAGGTCCATGCAGACATGCTGATGCATGAGGTCTGTGGGATGAGGTTCATGCAGACATGCAGACACATGATGTCTGTGGGATGAGGTCCATGCAGACATGCAGATGCATGAGGTCTGTGTGGGATGAGGTTCATGCAGACATGCTGATGCATGAGGTCTGTGTGGGATGAGGTCCATGCAGACATGCAGATGCATGAGGTCTGTGTGGGATAAGGTCCATGCAGACATGCTGATGCATGAGGTCTGTGGCATGAGGCCCATGCAGACATGCTGATGCATGAGGTCTGTGTGGGATTAGGTCCATGCAGACGTGCAGATGCATGAGGTCTGTGTGGGATGAGGTTCATGCAGACGTGCTGATGCATGAGTTCTCTGTGGGATGAGGTCCATGCAGACATGCAGATGCATAAGGTCTGTGTGGGATGAGGTCCATGCAGACATGCAGATGCATGAGGTCTGTGTGGGATGAGGTCCATGCAGACCTGCAGATGCATGAGGTCTGCGGGATGAGGTCCATGCAGACATGCAGATGCATGAGGTCTGTGTGGCATGAGGCCCATGCAGACATGCTGATGCATGAGTTCTGTGGTGAGATGACATGCATGCAGACATGCAGGTGCATGGGTTGTGTGTGAGATGAGGTCCATGCTGACCTATTGTTGCATGAGGTCTGTGGTGAGATGACATCCATGCAGATGCATGATGTGTGGTGGGATGAGGGCCATGCAGGGTTGCTAACTCATGAGGTCTGGGGTGAGATGAAGTCCATGCTGACATGTTTATTCATGAGGTCTGTGTGGGATGAAGTTCATTCTTGTACATTTGGTATAATTTCCCCTGAATATCTAGATGTATGCAAATCCCCAAAACATATCTCAGGGACCATGACATTTTCCATTAAGAATTTAGAATAGTGGTATTTGTATTTGTGTGTGTGTGTGTGTGTGTGTGTGTGTGTGTGTACTTCTCTCAGCAACTATTCTTGGAATAATAATTTATTAAAGGCTCCCAATTTAATCATGGGAGGGTACTTGTGCTTATATGGAATGACAGGTAAAAAAAAAAAAAAATCTTAGCCTAGCCTTGCCATAGCCCATGTGTACTGAACTGCTGGTGTCCCCATATTTTGGATTTTTAAGACTAACAAACTGTACCAGATGTCCCAGGTATATGCATATAGAAACTCTCCACAAGATCTGTGTACATTTCTATGCAAATTATAAGAACCACAACAAATAGTAGTCATATAAAAACATTGGTTAGTCTCTCATTTTAGAATTAAAGATTACCTTTTAATTAGGACAAAAAATAAGAAAAAAACATAACCCTTAAAGAAGACTGGACTAGGATCACATATGCAGAATAGAGATTGTCTCAGGTCTGCTTGTCCCCTAGCTCACAGCCATTTCAGTTATACTGGGACCTAGTTTGATGTCATTCTCGTGCCTAAGCTCTTACCATCACTCTCAAACCCGGAGACTGTATGTGGCACAAAGCCCCTTGGGACGGCCTAATAGCTCAGAGACAAGCTAGGTTGATGAAGAAGCTCTGCATGGCAAATCCAGCCATGTTGGTCACCTGGCCTCCTAGCTGCGTCATGCTTTGTATCCAGAACACTCTCCTCCCAGATATGCCTCACGGCTAACCTCACTACTCCCTCATCTAATGTGGTACTCTCCCTCCTCTTTCACTCCATGTATCTTCTTATTCTGAGGTTTTCCCTAGTACTTAATGCCTGACAGTATAGTCCTTGACTTTTTTAATCATTCCTATGATAACATGGCAAACATAAGGCTCCCAGATGGCAAGAACTTTGAGTTAAACAATTTGACAGTTTAATCTCTTAGAATGGTACCCATGAAATAGAAATCAGTAAATTTTTATTGAAGTTGAATGAATGAATGCACAATATTGCTTCTCCTTTTGTTTATTATTATTAGATAAGTCACATCACTTTATGGGTTTCAGGCTTGTGTGTATATGTTATGAGCGTGTGTGTGCATGTGCGCACGCCTGTGTGTTTGTGTGTGTGTGTGTGTGTGTGTATGTGTGTGTACACATGTGTATGTATGCCTGAGGAGGCCAGACAACCTCAGGTGTCATTCCTCAGGAGAGCCACATACCTTTTTGGAATGACAGGGTCTCTCATTGGCCTGAAACTTGCCTTATTAGGCTCAACTGGCTGGCAGTGAGTCTCCAGGATCCACCTGTCTCCATCTCCTTAGCACTAGATTACAGACACATGCCACCATGCTTAGCTGTTTGAATGTGGGTTCTAAGAATTGGACTCAGGACCTTATTCATACAAGGCAAACATTTTGTACACTGATCCATCTCCCCAGCTTCAGTTTCAGATTTTGTAATGGCCATTGGAAGGGGAAAGGGGTTTAGCATACATCATATCCAAGGTCTTCCCAACTCTAACACACTTTAAATTCCAGGAATGTGGCAGTCTTTGTTCTGTTCTTAATTGTCATACAATAGTTTCTTGGTCTCCACTGAATAGCAATATTCTAATTATGAATTATACTTGTGAAAGAGTACAAAGAAGTGTGTGTGTGTGTGCGCGCGCGCAGTTGAGGATAGGACAAAAGATGAGCTTGACTGTGGATGCTTCTGAGTGTGCTGATAGAATTACAGCCACATCTCATTTGGGTTGGATGCATGAAGGTGACTGACGTGGTGGGATATGGGAGTTTCAGTATTCTTGGAATTGATAGGGGTACAGTCTCAGCCAAACCTGTACAGCCCCAGCAGCTGGGGTTTTAAAATAAGTTCACTAAGCATGTTATGATAGACCCCAGTGGCAGCAGAGTGGAGGGCTAAACAATGTCAACTGTACCTGCCTGAGAGGGAGCCTGAAGCAAGTCTAGAAAGCAGCAGCCAATGCCACAACCATACAGGGCTTGGAGAATCGGGAAGAGAGCTCAGGTTCATGAGATGCCTCAGGCACATGACATGTAAGAGCACTAGCAGCCACATCTAGCAGTTGTTTTGCTTTTGTTTTTGTTTTTGTTTTGGTTTTTGTTTTTGTTTTTGTTTTTGTTTTTTTTTTACCTGTGTAAAGATGAAGAACTCCAGCAATCAGGATGCTGAGGCAGAGGAATTGTGAGTTTGAGGCCTTCTGTGTTATATAGTGAGACCTTGTAGAAAGAAAGAAAAAGAAAGAGGGAGGGGAGGACAGAGGGATACAGGGAAGAAGAAAGTCGAGATTCGAAGGTAGTTGAGGGTAGAGGTGGTCATTATGATCTCAGCCTCTCAGGAGGCTGAGGCAGAAGGATCACTTGAGCCCAGGAATTCAAGACTAGTGGGCAACAGAGTAAGATTCAACTTGCACAAATTAAAATTAAAATTAAAAAGGCTCTGCAATATAAAACAATTCTCTTAAGCTCAAGCTGAAAGACAAGACAAGAACCTAAGCCTTGGGACTTCTAACACAATCTTCCACTTCACCACAGCAATATTCTATGTCTATTCATGACTTGGGAAAGCCTGGACTGAGGAATAGATAGGGCTCCTAATGGCTAAAAGAACATACTTTCAATTCCATCTGTTCCATTTCCAGGGACTACTCTGTATCCCACCGGTAATGGTTAATCACCAGAACTGGGATACCGTCTCCCCCCCCACACACACACACACACGGAGAGCTCTTGGTCAGGGAGACCCATGAGATCCCCAAACAATTCAGACTATTTCCAAACCACTCTGTACCCACCAGAGCTAAATGGTAAGACCCTGCTGCTAAAGACACCACAGGCTATGAGCACAGGATGATGGCAGATCACACTGGAGCTGAGAAGAAGGCCAGCTCTCTGACAGCCGGCCCTCGTCGTGCTGGGAAGTGCTGTGTGAGCTGCTAGGAAATAACAGTCACGACAGCATGAACAAGCAGAGGATCTGACAATGTACAAAAACCAACCAGCCAGGCAAGATGTACCCACCTGTGCAATAGGGGCATACAGGCTATCGGGATAATCCAGCGCTCTCTGATTGGATACAGGGCCAGCTCAGTCAGAGGGAATTCATACCTGGTATTGAGAACCAAGGCAGAATCCAGTGGATTAGAAGGTCATAGACTCTATAGAGAAGCTCCCACTGTTCTTTGGCTAAGAAGAAAGAGTATGCCCATCAAAAAGTCTTTGAAAGGACTCCATGTATCCCCTTTGATCCCTGCTGCTCTCACTCTTGGTTGGAGAATCTGCTTTCTAAAATGGCAACCAATACCAGGAAGAACCAATCCCTATCAATATGACAAGAAAAAAATGATCAACTTCCTCGCACGAGATGAATCATCTCTATCACATCTATCAGGGCCTAAGAGACATCACAGAAGAAGAAGTGATGTAAACTTGAGTGCTGCTGTCCTTGCAAGCCTGACAGCCTCCTCCAGGGAGATGGTGGTCCACACCGAGAAGACTCAGAACACATCAAAGCAGAAAATCAGAGACTTTTGAAAGCTCAATATTAAAGGAGACTTATAACCTACCATCCAAGGCTCAGGGAACATTTTGGAAGAGGGGGCAGAAAGACTGCAAGAGCCACAGTGTAAGAAGGTGTAGCCAGAGGCATTGTCCTCCTGACAGAGATGACCAGTACATTCATGGCCCCACAGTGACTGCCAATAACCTCACTGAAGTGGGCCCTCAGGGGAGCAGGGGTGCAGGAGAATGGCTATAAGAGTATAACTCAATGGGAATGTGATCAATATGTTCATACTGTAAAGTTCATAATAATAAAAAAATTTTTTTAAAGAAGAAAATCAGGGCTGGAGAGATGGCTCACCAGTTAAGGCACTTCCTGCAGAGCCTAATGACTGGGGCTTGATTCCCCAGTATCTACATAAAGCCAGATGCATAAGTGTTGCATGCATCTGGAACTTGTTTTCAGTGGCTAGAGGCCCTGGCATTCATATTCTCTCTCTCTCTCTCTCTCTCTCTCTTCTTGCAAATAAATAAAAATAAATATTAAAAATAAGAAGATAATCAAGTATGTGAAATGTGTTATGTTTTAAATGTTGAAGCAGTTTATTTGGCGGAGTTTTTTTTAACAGACCCAACAAAATTTAAATGTTGATTAAAAAGTGATTGTTAACAATTGCTAGATTCATAAATAAAATGAGTTTTGCAATAACTACAGCTATGATAAATTGAAAATAACCTACTTGAACCAAAAGTAAACTTCTTAAAATCTTTTCTGCAAATAAAATCCTGCCCAGAAAGCTCACATTAGCAGTCCTGAGTGTCACATGATCCCAAGTAGCCAAGCAGGATTATTGCCTGGCATTTTTCAAATTAGTTCTGGGGGGAAAGAACAGGATTTTTCTGCAGGGGAGAGCTTGTGAGGTGTGTCTGCACTTGTTTTGGAAGAATGTGGCTTACATGGAGGGTGACTCTGACAGGCAGAGAAATAAGGTAAAAACTCAGAAAAAGGAGAGGGCTTAGGTGACCTTCAAGTCTTGGCTCCAGCTATCCTGAGGTCCAGCTACATACATTTCCTGCAGTCAAGGTGTTCTACTCTCCTTCAGTTAAGTCCAAAACCTTTTCAACTAATGCCTCCTTTCTGGCTAACTGGCCAGTGTTACTACTAATGTGTCTTGTTGTGTCTCTTGGGAGTGATAAAATATTCTGAAGTTAGATTGCTGTAACAGTTACCTAGCTATGCATACACTAGAAGCCACTGAGTATGCACTGTAAGTGGGCAGCTTACATGACATTCTGATTATATCCCAGTAGGCTGTTCTAAAACAAAGAAAGCCATGCTCACCCCTGGGTTTGTTACCCAAGGAGCACTGCAGTCTCAAAGCCAACCCTCTCTCACCAGGCTCATGAGACTTGAAGCAAATGCTGTCCTTCTCCCTCCAAGGTTACAAGTGCTTAAATGAATAAGTGAATGAGAAACAGCTGACGAAATGTTGAGCAAGACAATGTCCCAAATGTTACCTTTCAATACCTCCCTCAGCAATAGACCTTCAGGACTGAAGGAAAGTTTGGAATTGAATTCATTTGTGCCTGACTGACACCTTGGAAGTGTTGGTGCACACTAGAGCTGTTGATAGAGACCTGGAAAACCTCTATAAAAAGATTTCATTCTTCTGCTAGCCATTAGTCAGCCTCCAAGCTAGGCCCCCACTCAGTGGAGAAGGCAGAGCTGCAGGCACCAACCATCCTCAGAGCAGGGGACCAAGGTCAGCAAGGTCAAGATGGCAGGAAAGGAGACTGGCAAAGCGTCAGTCATGACCCGGGCTTCATGCAAAATCATACCCTCTGTTAACCAGCATTGTAGCTAGTCCCTAACACTCTACTTTTATTTACTTTGGGAAAGACAATATATTCTCAGAGTGCAAAACTAAAAGTCACAGCTCCTCAGGAAATTAGAAATACGGGCTGAGAAAATGGCTCTAGTTGATAAAGCAATTGCCACACAAACATGAGGACCTGAGATTGGATCCCCAGCACCTGCCTAAAGGTCAGCTACAGTGGCACATACCTATAATCCCAGCAAGATAGGAGGAATTCTGAGGTTTGCTGACAAGCAAATCTGGTCAATTTGGTAAACTCCAGATGTAGTGAGAGATCTTGATCCAAAACGTAACATGAAACCAGGCTTGGTAGCACACACCTTTAATCCCAACACTCAGGAGGCAGAGGTAGGAGGATCACCATAAATTCAAGGCCACCCTGAGCCTACATAGTGAATTCCAGGTTAGCCTGGGCTACAGTGAGACCCTACCTTGAAAAACTAAACAAATAAATAAATAAGTAATATGGGGGCTGGTTTACTGATTAAGCCACTTACAGGCAAAACCAAAGGACTCAGTTTCGATTCCCCAGTACCCACATAAAGTCAGATGTACAAGGTGGCACATGTGTCTGGAGTTCAAATAAATAAATAAATAAATAAATAAACATGGAGTGCTAAGGAGATGGCTCAGCAGAAAAAACACTTGCTTCACAACTCTGAGTACCTGACTTTGGATCCCCAGACCCCACGTAAAAACTGGAAACTGTTTTTTAATTTTTATTTATTTATTTGCAAGCAGAGAGAGATAAAGAGAAGATAGACAGATAAAGAGAGAATAGGCGTGCCAGGGCCTCTAGCCACTGCAAATGAACTCCAGACACATGTGCCCCTTGTGCATCTGGCTTACGTGGATCCTGGAGAATTGAACCTGGGACCTTTGACTTCTCAGGCAAACACTTCAACTGCTAAGCCATCTCTCCAGCCCCTGGAAACAATTTTTTAAATATTTTTTAAAATTTTATTTTTATTTATTTATTTGAGACAGATAGAGGGAGGGAGAGAGAAAAAAAGCAAACAACAGGCGCACCAGGGCCTTTAGCCACTGCAAATGATCTCCAGACACATGTGCCCCCTTGTGCATTGGGCTAATGTGGGACCTGGAGAATCGAACCAGGGTCCTTAGGCTTCGCAGGCATGTGCCTTAACCACTAAGCCATCTCTCCAGCACAATTTTTAATACCAACATGCCTACTATGAGAGGGGAGACAGATATAGGAGAATTTCTCAGAAACTGGGGAACAAATGGAAGGTCAAACCACAATGAGACCTTGCCTCAAATAAGGTGCAAAACAAGGACTGACCCAAAAGTTGTGCTCTGACCCAAAAGTTGTGCTCTGACCTCCATGCACATGCCTACATGTACACACATACACTAAATAAACGAATAAGTAAATAAATATTAATAAAAAAATAACATGATGAGCAATTGAGGAAGATACCAAAGTCAGCCTCTAGCCTCTATACATACATGCACCTACAAAACATACAAGCACGCATATATACATGCACACACGCCATACACACATGCATGAAACAAGAAATTTAAGATAGAATAACCTTATGATTCATCAATTCCATTTGTGAGCATATATCCTTAAGAACTGAAAGCAAGAAGCCGGTCGTGGTACTGCACGCCTTTAATCCCAGCACTTGGGAGGCTGAGGTAGGAGGAACGCTGTGAGTTTGAGGCCACCCTGAGACCACATAGTGAATTCCAGGTCAGCCTTGGCTAAAGTGAGACCCTACCTCAAAAAGCAAACAAAAAAAAATTGAAAGCAAAGTACTTATCTACCCATGTTCACAGCAGCATGAATCCCAGTAGGCAAAAGGTGAAAGCCACCCAGTGTCCATTGGTAGATGAGTAAAGAAAAAATGGAATAAATGGAGAAAAGCTAATCTAAAAATATAAGATATAAAATGGTTCAAAATCCAAAATTTTTTTTTTTTTTTTTTTTTTGGTTTTTTGAGGTAGGGTCTCACTCTAGCCCAGGCTGACCTGGAATTCACTATGGAGTCTCAGGGTGGCCTTGAACTCACGGCGATCCTCCTACCTCTGCCTCCCAAGTGCTGGGATTAAAGGCGTGTGCCACCACACCCGGCTAAAACCCCAAAATTTTTGAGTATCAACATGATGATGCAAATGAAAAATTCTAAATGATGAAACTTCATTTCATGCACAAAGTTATTTAAAGTATTAAATTAAATTATCTTTAGACTGTGTATATAAGATTTATATGAAACAGGAATTAATTTCTTGTTTAGACTTGGACTCACAGACTATCTCATTATGCATATGCAAATATCCCTAGATCCAGAAAATCTGAGATCTGAAACACCTCTGGTTCCAAGCATTTCAATAAGAACTATTAAACCTGTGTATAAATGCAGTGCATTATGATTATTGGGTTTTGTGGGGGGGGGTTGTTGTTTTTGTTGGTTTTTTTTTTTTTTTTTTTTTTTGCTTTTAGAGGTAAGATCTTGCTCTAGCTTACACTGACCTGGAATTTATGATATAGTCTCAGGCTGGCCCCAAACTCACAGCGATCCTCCTACCTCTGTCTCCCAAGTGCTGGGATTAAAGTTGTGCGCCACCATTCCCGGTTTACAATGGATTATTATTTGACCTTGAAAACAGAAAATTCTTTCATCCATATACACCATATGCATATTTGGAAATGAACTGAACCCCATTAACACATACAATTATTCTAAATTTAAAAACTGGAAAGATTCAGACCCATGCCACATGGATAAACTTATGTTTAGTGAAATAAGCCAGTCAGAAGAAAGACAAATGTATGATTCCATTTACACAAGGTGCCTTACACAGAAAACTCACGAAGTAGAACACAAAGCAGGACAGTGGTTACCAGGGGCTGGCGGATAGGTAAAGGGGAGATTGGTAATAAATGGGCTTGGCTGAGTTCTACAAGATGAAAGAGTCCTAAAGGTTGAATAGATACTATAAATGCTCTTTACTGCTGAACTGAACACCTAAAATGGCTAATATGGTTACTTTTTGTGTTATTTTTTTTAGAGAGAGAAAGAGATACAGAGAAAGAGTGGGCACAGCAGGGCCTCCTACCACTCCAGATACATGTGCCACTTTATGCCTCTGATTCTACATGGATACTCTGGAATTGAACCCGAGTCATTAGGCTTTGCAAGCAAGTGTCTTTAACCTCTGGGCCATCTCTCCAGCTCACAATACAAATTCTTATATAAGAATTCAGTAGAAGAATAGATTAACGGGGGTAAAAAGGCCCAAAGTGAGGTCAGGGGAAGATTGAGTAAAGGAAAGGTGGAGGGAGGGCTAATCAAAATCTAAGAGGATATAAATAAATCATATGGAATCCTCTGTTTTTGGACAATGGAACACTCAGGAGCCATAGATTGTTGCTAGAAAATTTTCAGTGCCAGAGATGGAATACCCTCCAGTGAGTTGTTGGCCAGGGAGATCCCTGATGCCCCCAAAACATTATAGGCCATTGACAAGGCCCTTGGTTTCCCACCAGGAATAGATGGTAAGACCCTATTGCTGAATACTCCACACACTTGGGCTGCAAGGCCACTGAGAAATCCTGCTGGAACTGAGCTGATAACCTCCTCCATGTAGACCAGCTGACAGAAAGCTTGAAGAAGCCATTCTACATGCAGTTCAATGGGAGAAAGAGATATCACCAGTGAAGGTACTCAACAGTGGACACTGTAAGCCTTATATTTGGCCAGCCAGGCCAAATGAGCCAATGGGTGCAATAGTGGCATGGTGGAAACAAACTGCCCTCTTGTTGGACTGGAGGCCCGCTCCATGGGAGGGAATACATCCCTGATACTGAAAACTTAAAACAGGGGTAGTCATGAGCCCTAGGGGTGTAACGTCTGCTGATGTCTGGATAAATGTATATACTATGCTTATCAAACTGCCCAGTAAGCACTTCTGTTAATGTTCACACCTTTATATTAATGCTACTCTCACTTTGGGTAGAGAATCTTCTCTTTTCAGATGGCAATAACCCTGAGATGACTCAGAAGGTATCATGGTGCTGGAAAGAAATGACTGAAGTACTGAGTAACATCTCAATCACACCTTCCAAGGCTCAGGGTCTAATGCGGAAGAGGTGGCGGAAAAAATGTAAGAGCCAAAGGAGGGGTAGGACTCCTTACAACGTGCTCCCTCCAGACATAAAATGGCCTGTATATCCATGACCTCACAGTGCCTGACACTACCTACACAAGACCATCATAAGGGGAGGGAAAAATCATGACATCAAAATAAAAGAGAGACTGATTAAGATGGGGAGGGGATATGATGGAGAATGCAATTTCAAGGGGGAAAATGGGGGGAGGGAGGGTATTACCATGGGATATTTTTTATAATCATGGAAGATGTTAATAAAAATTAAGAAAAAAAAAGAATTCAGAGGGTAGAAAAGAAGCCAACATAGAAGAGCATTCCTGCCCCTCCCTTTCTCCCGTTCTCCCTTAAGGCAAGCAATAATTGGTCTTTTCAAAAACTTCTTTTAAAGGTCAATTTTCTCTGTACCAAACATGCCCCTTTTGGGAGCACTGAGGCCTGCCTAGCCACCCTCCTGCAGTTGGGAATTGTTATGGGATGTGATTTGGTCAGTAAAACATCACTTTGCAGCTGACACTGTGAAAACCAATGAGAGTCCCCCAGCCTTCATTCCCCGGACTGTTGTAGCATCCTGAAACCGGATCCTCCTCTGCCCAGATTCCTGGTGGTGGTGAGACTAAGGCAAAATCCTACTCAGGAGACCATGATTAACAGTTAGCATAAGGAAAAGACAAATCTTTCGTGTTGGAGACCAAGCAGGTGGCTTTTGTCACTGCAGCAAAACTATGCCAGCCTGTCTGGTATACTTGATGGGCATTTTTTCTGCTCGCACCTTCTTTTGGTTTTACATTATATTGGTTATTGTAGGAAGCATGTCCCCTCCATTATATTCACTTGGATTCAATGGAGGTCTATTTCCCATTCGTGTAACAGTTGTATGCTCACATAGAAGCCAACAGTTGGCCTTCATAAAATCATTGATTTGGTATTTGCCAAAGGTGGGATCACTGACATAGTCAGTCGATGCTTGCCTGGGTTTGCCTCCCTTCCAGCCAACTAAAAGAGAAAAGGAACATAGGGGAGCAAATGGGGGAGATGCTGATGGTTCAAACCCAGAGATAGGGTGCATCTATTGCTCCCAGCAATTTATTGGAACGTTGTTACCTGGCCATACTTCTCTACGAGGGAGGCTGAGAAGTTCTCTAGCTGAGTGCCCCGGAGGAAGAGGAGAACCTGAATTTGGAGGGAGTAGCAGGCAGCCTCATGGCACTTGACCCCTTGGCCCTTCACCTGGCTTTGATGTGTGGCTCACGCTAGACCAATCAGAGTTCTTCCCTGGGCCTTCTCTGTCGGGCACAGGTAAGGGCCCCAGGCCACTAAAGGTTAAAGCGGGCTAAGGGCCCTGGGCTACAGGAGGTCGCAGCAAGCCTAGACCCCAATAACCTCGGTCCCTAGGCCAGCAGGAGTGAGGAGGCTCCCTCCCTCCCTCCTCCCCCCCCACAGAGATGGCAGTGAGCCTAGACCCCAATAACCTTGTGCCCGGGGTCAGCAGGAGTGAGGCCGCTCCCTCCCTCCAGCCCGGGACACCTAGACGTTGTTGTGATAAGACTTACGTTTCACTTTCCTGGAGCCTTGTGACCTCTTGCCACTTGCCCAGCAGGTCCCTATATGTTAATGAGGTATCAGCCAGCAGCCTTAGCACAGCCAATCCCCATATGACCCCTCGTACCCCATACCTTTTCCCACCACTACTTAGACCCTGTGACCCTTTCCGGCTCACCCGTGACATCACTACGTGCTAATTAGGCATCAGCAGGACCTTTGAACTAACCAGTCCCCTTATGACCCGTACCTACCCTCACCTCTTCCTGCCCTTTCACAAACGCTTCTTAACCCATTCCCTTGGCAAATAAACGAGAAGATTCTCTGAAGCTGTCTCCCGGGTGTTTCTTCCCACCATGCTCACAGCCGCTCAAGACCCCCTTCTGCCATTGCCTGGACGCCCCTGGGACACCGAGGCACCAGGGCCCCAGGACGACCAGGAACCACACTTCCCTGGGATCTGACAGGCTCTATTTCTTGGCTTTGGAGTTGTGGTGCAGAGAACCGATGACTGGAGCAGCCAGCAGCAGAAGAAAACACATCTACCACCAAAGACCATAAGCAAAAGCAGCAAGCTTCATGGGTGAGAGAGGCAAGAAAGGCCTGTGCCCCTACATGGAAGCCAGCTTGGGTGCTTGATGCCAAGCCCACCCTCAACCATTCCAAACATGTGAGCCAGTGACTCCTTTAGGCCTGACTTGTAGGTGGCCTGCTGTTCCTTAAGACTGAGAGAATGCAGCCTCTGAGCTCCTGTGGGAATGATGAATGTAAAAAAGAAGAAGAAGAAGGAGGAGAAGGAGAGGAAGAGGGGAAGGAGAAGAGCAAACTTCAGCTGAGCGGCTCACAGTGTGGAGAAGCAGTCTGGTAGAGTGGGATTCAGAAGAGCTGACATTGCTAATGTCCCTGCCACTGTGCCCATAGGACCTTAAGTAAAACAGCTCAAATTCCTCATCAGTAAAATGAGGCGCCCAAGTCAACTTCAAAGACTCTCTTCTGCCCTGAAACGCTGAGACTACACTACCCATGCCCAACACAAACATTCCGTCCCCAGACGGTGCAAGACGAGGACCTATGTCTAACGCTGGCTTCATTGTAAACACTCTCCTAATGCTCCTAACGGCTCTTATCAACTGTGGACAAGTTAATGTATACATTAGTTTCTTAGGTCCAGTATAACATCACTACTAATGAGGTGACTTCTTGACAGAAATGTATCTGCTCACAGTTCTATAGACCAGATGTCTGAAATCAGGGTGTCAGCAGGGCCACACTCCCCCCAGGGCTCTAGGGGAGCAGTCTTTTCTTGCCTTTTCCTGCTTTTTGGTAGCTCTCAGTATCTCTGCCTGTGTCTCACTTTTCCTACATAGCTATGTCATTTCCTTTTCTAGGTCTTATAAGGATACTTGTTAGATGTGTGGTTCGCCCGAACAATCCAGGATGATTGCCTCTTAAGATCCGCTACCAATGATACCTGTGAGGACCTTTTTCCAAATGAGGTCACATTCATAGGTTCAAGGCATGAGGGTTGACACATACATTTTGGGGGCCCACCATTCAACTCACTAAATGTATATAAAGATCATTAAGAAAAGCTATAAAAGAAGCACATGGCTTGGACATATGTTACACATGTCACTGATATGACACATAAAGAAGACAGAAAATAAACTACCCACCAGGTAGTTCCTTCCTCCATTCTTGTTATGCTAATAGCTCAGTGAGAAGGAATTTCTGAGCTAATAAATTAGACTGGCGACTCTTAAAAAAAAAAAAAAAAGCCCTCAAAGTCACACAGCGCATTCCGTTCACTGTTTGCTCCCTGATCGTGTTGTTGCTCCCAATCCTCTGATGGCCACTAAGAAGAGGCGTGCCTCCGGCCCTTCCCGTGGCCTCATTCTTTTTGAACTTGAAATGACGACTGAAGCGAAGCGCTTCAGTGTCTGAAGCCAAGCTGGAGAGAAAGCACCTTGTCTTTTCAAGAAGCCGTTCAGTGTTTGCTTTTTTCCACTCCAAAAATAACAAAGAAGGTTCAGGAGACAGTCACATGGCAAAGAGCCAAGAGGTGGAATGCAGAGCCCTCGTGTCTCTGGTGGCAGCTCTTGAGCACTGAAGTGCTCACATTCCACTGCCAAGGGAGCCAAGGAGGTACAAGTGGGGGCTGTCTGGCGTCCTGGGAGGGGAATGCCTGGTGTGGTCAGGCTTCTCAGGAGGGGCCACCACCTCTGTAGTCTGTGAGACTGCCTGAGAACCACAAAGTCTGTTCCAAGTTCTAATTGTCAGGTGAACACAAGCCCCTGGAAGCCATCTCCGAGCGACATGTAGCCCAACATTGCTACTTCGCCCAGTAGAAAGCATGTGCATGACTCCCTTCCCTTCTCTTTCCTGCCGCGGTCTTTCTTCCTCTTGAAAATGGACGGGGTGTGAATCAAATGCCTCCCTTTCATTCTCAGCTTTCAAAATGCACACAGTTTAGTTCCTCATGGAGCACGCTTCTTAGTGCTTCCCTTACCTAACCAACGTGTGGACCCCAGTGTCCCTGCGCCCCCTGCTGCTTAGGCACATTAAAATTAATCTTTCTCCTCTCTCTTCTCTCTCTCCCCCCCCTTCTCTCTCTCTCTCTCTCTCTCTCCTCAATTTGTGAATTAAAAATAAACAAAAGGAGGGAGTCTTTCAGCAAATGATGCTGAAGAAATTGAATATCCTGGGGACAGAAACTGACTTAACTCCTCATCTTACACAAAAAATTAATGCAAAATGGATCAAAGACTTATGGTGATATAAATTAATTAATTTACCATTTATTTTTCTTTGTTTATTTATGTACAAGGAGAGAGAGATAGAGAATGAGAATGGGCATGCCAGGGCCTCCAGCAACTGAGAATGGACTCCAGATGCATGTGCCCCTTTGTGCATCTGGCTGTATGTGGGTACTAGGGGATTGAACCTGGGTCCTTAGGCTCTGACGGTAAGTGCCTTAACTGCTGAACCATCTCTCCAGGCCTAACTTACATTTTTAAAATATAAATTAAATTATTTACAAGCAGAGAGGGAGAGAATGGGCATGCCAGGGCCTCCAGCTGCTGTAAATGAATACCAGATACATGCATCACTTTGTGCATCTGGCTTTACATGAGTACTGGGGAACTGAACCAAGGTGGTTAGAGTTTGCAGGCAAGCATATTAACCACTGAGCCAACTCTCCAGCCCCTTAAATTATATTTTTAAGAATAATCTTTGGGGTCTAGGGCAAGGCACTCAATTATATCTTTTGTGCCCTGTTTAATAGCACAATCTACAAAAGGAAAAATTGAAAATTGGAACTCATTCAAATGAAAAACATTTTGTGTGCATGGGTGTGGATGAATGTTTGTATACATGTGGATACATGTGTGTTTCATGGTAGAAATGACTTTGAAGGTCTGTCTCTTATATCATATGACATTCTCCTGGGAGTAACCAGAAGCCAGTGTTTGCTTCCCCTGCATAGCTGAGTTATTTTGACTTTAATGATTGTTATCAATGCAGTTGCTCACTTTGTTGGGACTGCCGAGAAGCCCGGTCAATCCTGAATTGCACCGCCAGCAACGGGCACAAGGTCCTCCTCACGTGGCATATATATCCAAGTCTTAAATGCCACGTGGTATTTTCCTACGTTGGACTCTCAATCACACTGCTGGCATCATAGATTTTAAAATTTTGTTTTCCTCTCTCCATCCCTGCCACTTTAAATTCTCTTTGGTGGTGAGAGAAAGTCTAAACAGTTGTACAAACAACACAGATGGGTAACTGTCAAAAACAACTTGATTTAGAGTCCTTTTACCTCACTTTGCTCCCCCCCTCCTTTTGCCTTGCTTGTCTTTAAATGGTTGTATTTACAAACTAACACCTGCTGTGTAGAGGGAAGCATGTGTTTTTAAATAACCAGTAGTATTTTTAACTTCTGATGGATTTATTCCCACTCGCGGAGTTCTTCCAAATGACACGTCATGAGGAGCGTGTAGCGCGTCCTGTGAGAGCGTGCTGCGGGTGGCCCATGGCAAAACAGACTTCAAGGTGGTTCTGGGCAGCGTTGTCACACCATGCGCCGGAAGGAACCAGAGGTCTGAAGGAAAGTGTGTGAAGAGACCACCTGTCCTTTCTCAGTGGCTCCTCTACCTGGTCATAGGAAGCAGGACACTTCCTCCTCCTCTGGGCCTCCGGCTTCTCCTCAGAGAAGCAAGGAGAGATTGCCTCAGAGCCAGGCGTGGAGGGGACGGCAGGAAGAGCAGGGAACTCCGTGAGAGGGAAAGGTTTGAAGTGTTCCCCACTAACAGCCTCAGGTGTGGAAGATGTCTGTCTTCCTGTTCCTGACTGCCATGAAGGAGCCCCTTTGCTCTGGCTGCTCCTCCACACACCCTCACCATGACCCACCAACAACGTGGCCACTGGCTGTGGACTGAAACCATAAGCCAAAGCTAATCTCTCCTCCTCTTAAATGGTGACTCTCATGAATTTGTCACAGCAGTGAGAAGCTGACCCACACAGCCCGTTTCTCTGTCTGCAAACAGGATCAGCGGCCTCGGTTCCTGCCTCACAAGTCCAGAGGCTTTGGTGAAGAAGACGAGCAGGAGAGTGGACCAGAGACCCTGTTTAGGGGACTGAAAGTTTCGTGTCTGAAGATTATGGTACTTTTAGGACCCAAACAATGACAAGCCATTTCACACACATGCTCAGTTTACTCTCTTCTCTCGCCATCATATTTTATGAACAGCATAGTTTACCACTGTCCAGCACATAGTTCTGTGGCAATATGTTCACATGGTTGTGTTACCATCACCTTCAGAACTGTGTTCATCCTGCAAAACTGAAACACTGGGTCTGCTAGACAATGACTCTCCATCTCTACACCCCAAGCCCTGCCATCCTTCTACATTCTGTCTCTATGAATCTGACTATTCCAGGATAAATGCAATCGTACAATGTTTGTCCTCTGTGATTGGACAGTTTTACTTAGCTTAATGTTTTCAATGTCCACCTATGGTCTGACATGTAACATTTCCTTCTTAGTAGAGTTGAAAAATACTGTATTGTATGAACTGGTGCATTTTGTTTATTCATTGAACCTGGTAGAAATTTGAATTGTTTATACCCTTTAACTCGTGTGAATCGTGCTTCTATGAAGACAGGAGTACAAAGATACTGTTTGAGGTCTTGACTACAACTTGCTGGGAAGCAGACCTTGACTCAGACTTGCTGGACCATAGGCACATCTTTTGTTGTTGTTGTTTTTGGCTCTTCAAGGTAGGATCTCACTCTAGCCCAGGCTTATCTGGAATTCACTATGTAGTCTCAGGGTGGCCTCAAACTCACAGTGACCCTTCTACCTCTGCCTCCTGAGTGCTGGGATTAAAGACATGTGCCACCATGCCCTGCTCACATCTTTTTATGAGATTTTTCTATCTTTCTTTCTTTTCTCTTCCTTCCTTCCTTTCAGGCAGGGTCTCATGTATCTCAGAGTGGCCTTGATTTCCGTATGTTGCTGAAGATGACTTATATTTCTTTCTGATCCTTCTGCCTCCACCTCTGCGGTACTGGGATTATAGGTATGTGCCAACACACTAGGTTTATAGGAGGTAGTGCAGGTCAAAACCAGGGCTCTGTGTGTGCTAGGCAAGCACTCTGTCAACTGAGCAACATCCTCGTCCCTGATAAAAGGTTCCTACATCTATAAAAGTAAAGAGAACAGTGTAAAAGCTGTATGCCCACATTTCCAGCCATAGCAAGCTTGTTATATCCATACTGCTCCTGGTACCACTGAAGTTCTTTAAAGCAAACTGCAAAACCCACTTGATCTCATCACTATTTCGAAGCCTACTTCCAGCAGAAATGACCTAGGTATTTCTTATGGAGTAATGTACATTGCAAGTGCCTGATTACCAAGTATCATTGTGGGTTAATACTTACTGAACACCTGATAATTACTACTTGGAATTACATCTAAACTGGCAGCCTTCCAGCAAATGCTTCACTACAAAGACTTCAAAACATGCCACAAACTAGACAAAATTGATCCAGGAACACCATATGTGCCTGTATCCAGCGACACCAGCCGTCACTAACAAAATGGTACTGTCTAAAAATGTGGGCAACAGAGGGTTCAGGCAACATTCTGGTGCCCTGGTTCCTCTGGACAAGAGGAAGTGGAGCCCAAGGAGCAGGGGGGGGGCGGCGCTGACAGTTCTGGAAAGTGGTCTTACTCAGTAAAAGCACATCTTTACAATGGCGGCATCTTGCTCTAAGAGCTCATAATTACCAGTCTGACCTCTCCCCACAAATGTGATTGCGGTTCTCGTGAGCGCCCTTGCCTTTCCTGTCTGGCGGCAGTCTGGGTGACTTTCAGCCTTCCCAGCCCAGGTGATTATTTACAGAAGGGGCAAGCTGACGTTCAAATAAAGGCCGCGGCTCAGACACGCTTTCTCTTATCTGGAGCCCTGGGAATGTGGAGTCAGCCAGTGACATCGTAAAAGTCCAAACTTTTATTTAATAAGGATTTTGTATAACTGTAGAAACAGGGGCATTTCCCGGTTATTTTTGTAAGTGATTTCATCACTTGGCTCTGGCTATGTAGCAAATTACGCCGTCTCCTCCCAAATTGAGTGGTTTAAAAGGCTCTTATGAGGTGTCAACCTGTATTGTCTTTCACTGATCCTAAACCATCGTATTCCCTTTGAAGCTGAGCTGTACCTAACAAGCTATGTCCCTGTACACTTTGCTCTCTAGCAACAGTCAAGACTTAGTCATGGCTGCCTTGACCTGAACTTGGCTGCGGGTGCTGATACGATCGTTTTAGTTGAGTTGTGTGTATGTATGCAAGTGTTGAGTGATCCTCAGATCACACTCTACTACGTCATGGAAACAAGAAGCTATTCTGTTTAGAAAAATGCTAAGCATAAATGGTTGAGTTAAAAAATGCTATTATGAAAACTAATTTTTACTGCTAGAGAAATCGCTTTGATTAGATAGAGATTTCCTTGCAACACTTGCCTAAGAAAGGACTAGGGGACACTGAGCTACAGCTCATAGCTCAGATGCATGCAAAAGAATCACCCATCACATGCCAAGAAATTTCTCAAAGTGTGTATCAAGAGCATGACTAAAAACCCTGGCGTAAGTACTTCTTGCAAAATATTGCTTCTCCATGCAGCAATATGTAAGCAACAGAAACCCCAACCTAACAGTGGTCTAAAAGCTCCGAGTTTGTTTCTCTGAGACCTAAAAGATTTCTGGAGGCATCCTATTTACAGGATTGCAAGATAGACTTAAAAAGTTATTGGCGATCTGGTTGGTTTTATCCTGATATGCTGATCTCCTCCAGCCTCCAAGCAAAGCACAGCTGTTTCAGATCAGATCCAAACATCAAGTCCATGTTCCTGAACCCGTGACCGGCATCTGACTGCAGGAAGATTTGGGACTGTCTCAACCAGTGATACTGAACTTTGAGCTACCTCCTTAGTAAATAGAAAGTGAGCCTGAGGAGACGTCCCCATATATTACTGATCAGTGGTGATCACTGGTGAAGTAGTCTGGCAAATGTTCTATAGTAAGGATGAGCAGGACACTTTTTTATTTTTTTCCTGGCCCCAACAACTACAGTGCTGCTTTTTAAAATTACTATTATTTTTTTAGAGCAAGCGAGGGGTGGGGGGGATTGGTGCACCAGGGTCTCAGCCACTGCAATTGAACGCCAGTTGTTTGCGCCACCTAGTGGGCATGTGCGACCTTGCTCTTGCCTCACCTTTCTGTGTTGGCTTACGCGGGATCTGGAGAGTAGAACATAGGTCTGTAGGCTTCGTAGGCAAGTGCCTTAATGGCTAAGCCATCTCTCCAACCCTAACATGCTTTTTTTTTTTTTTGACAGATACTATACTTATAGACAACAAGCCATGACAATTCCCTCCCCTCCCCCACTTTCCCCTTCACAAATCCACACTCCATCTTATCCCCTCTCTCTCTCCATTAGTCTCTCTTTAATTTTGAGGTCATCATCTTTTCCTCCTATTCTGAGGGTCTTATGAAGGTAGTGTTAGACACTACAAGGTCGTGAATTTCAAGGCCGGTTTCAGTCTGGACAGTTACATTGTAATCAGTCCTACCCTTCCTTTGGCAAATGCTGCTTTTGAGAAAGTAAGTTTGTATATACCACTTTGGTAGTTATTTAAATGTGCTCAATACGATGTAATTCCTAGTCATTTCCTCTTAAGCTCATAGGTTGATTAAGAGATTAGTTTTCAAGCTTATAATCCATGTGGGGGTATTAAAATTATCTTCCTAGTTTTAGCATGATTAGTAAAATGTTGTCTGAGCTGAAATACCAGTTGTTAAGAATGTGTTGATAGTTCCTTTGAAAACTGAATGAAAACTGCATTTTGTAACTCTCCTAATTACCCAAAAAGAGTGTCTAAATCTCAGGGACTAGTTAGAAAGAAGGAATTCAGTGAAGCAGGGATAGGGGAGGGGAGACAGAAGAGGGTAGTTGAGGGGATTATGATCATGGTGTATTGTGTATATTTATGGAGGTTCTCAATAAAAATTTTAAAAAGAATTTTTGTTACATTATATAATGTAATAAATAAATACACAGCAGGAGTCAGATTGGAAAGAAAGAATGCCCAAATCATTTTTGTTTGTAGTTTTTTTTTGTTTGTTTGTTTGTTTGTTTTAAGGTAGGGTCTCACTCTAGCTCAGGCTGACCTGGAATTCACTATGTAGTCTCAGGGTGGCCTCGAACTCACAGCGATCCCCCTACCTCTGCCTCTCAAGTGCTGGGATTAAAGGCGTGAGCCACCATGCCTGGCTTTGTTTGTAGTTTAATTGTTAAATATTTAAATGTTTATCTTTTTAAAAGATATTTTATTTGGGCTGGAATGATGGCTTAGTGGTTAAGGCACTTGCCTGCCAAGCCTAAGAACTAAGGTTCTATTTCCCAGTACCCACATAAGCCAGATGCACAAGGTGGCACGTGTGTGGCTAGAGGCCCTGGTGTGCCCATTCTCTCTATCTGCCTCTCTCTCTATCTCTCTCTCTAATAAATAACTTAATTAATTATTTTAAAATATTTTATTTATTTATGGAGAGAGGAAGAAAGAGAAAAAGGGAAGGGTGTGCAAAGGCCTCTTGCCACTGCGAACAAACTCCACAAGCATGTGCCACTTTGTGCATCTGGCTTTATGTGACTCAAACCTTGGCTGTCAGGCTTTGCAAGCAAATGCCTTTAACTGCTGGGCCATTTTCCCAACCCAAAACTTTAAGCCTTTATTGCTTTTGTGAAAGTACGCCTCTGCTAAATGAATGTTAGTTTGGGAAGGTCTGTAAACCTAAGGAGGTGGAGCCTAGTTGAAAGAAGAGGGTCACTGGGGGCACATCTTTGAAGGTCATGCCTGGACCCCATCCTCCTACTTATCTGCTTCCTATTCATCATAAGGCAAAGAAGTTCCTCTGCCACCTGTGCCCACTGCCACAGTGTTGTGACTAAGCACATAGACTGAACCTATGAAAACTGGAGCCAGGGGAAGCCACTGATGTCAGGTATTCCGTGACGGCAAAGCAATGTATCTAATACATGTGCTTACCCTATAGATTGTCCGAATTTTACTTTAATATCTTTTTTCTCTATCTTTCCATCTTTATGAGCTTGGTAGTCCTCTTTACTTTCCCTTCTGATTTACTGATTTATATTCTATGTTTGCATTGCATGTACTTTTAGTATAGCTCTTAAGCATAGCCATTTCTCCTGTGTGCATATGTGAATATAAAAAGTTCTTCAATATTTCTGCTACTTAAAGAAGACACCACTACGATATCCACACAGGAACTCTCTTCCCCGTTGCCTGTGCCTTTATGTTACAATCAACCCAAATTTTAGTATATCTTTGCTTCTAACCAAAAACAGCTACATTTCTGGGTTTATGACACATAAGGGTTGAATATATATGAAAATATATATTGAGTGTTGAGACATTTGCATGGGATAGTGCATACACCTGTTATAACAAACAAAGCCATTATCTCTTATAAGGGGCAAGTTTGCATTACACTGAGAAAGATTATAAATATATGTGTGTGTGTATGTGTGTGTGTGTGTGTGTGTTATCTCCCTAAAACAACTACAAAAGTTTCAAAATGTACCTAAAAGTAAACAAAGGATTAAGAAGACAGAGAACAGCCGGGCGTGGTGGTGCATGCCTTTAATCCCAGCACTCGGGAGGCAGAGGTAGGAGGTTCACCATGAGTTCGAGGCCACCCTGAGACTCCATAGTGAATTCCAGGTCAGCCTGGGCTAGATTGAGACCCTACCTTGAAAAACCGGAAAAAAAAAAAAAAAAGAGGAAGAAGTAGAAGAAGAAAGAGATTTTTAGCTTGTATCAAAATTAAAACCCTAACATTGCAGAAGAGATGGCAGAAAGAATATAAAAGCCAGAGGATGGGGAACAGGGCTCTGGAATGTTTTCTACATATGACATCACGAACTCACAACTGTGGTCATCTGCTCAAGACCTGCACAGTATCGGGTCGACATTCCATCATGAATATGGAAGGGCCTGGTGAGGCCCCACCCCTCTCTGAGGAGTTACTGGCACTAAATGGTTGCCCAGGGAAGGAGAGATATTTGCCACTGGTAAGTTCACGATGCTCTAGCCAATGCATGCCCATGAAAGCAAGCCCAATAATCTCAGGGAGTCACCCAAAAAGGACATGAAAGGAGGACTAGTTGAGTAGAAGGAGGGGTTCAGCAGGAGTGGGAGGGGGACAAGAATAGATAACTGGAGTCAATGTGAGCACAATATATTGTATGCAGGTATATAATTGCACATAAATAAATTAATTTAAAAGCTTTATGTTGCACAAAAAAATGAAAAAAGAATATGCCTCAAAGAGTATCCCTCTGAAAAAGTGAAAAGACAGCCTGTAAAACAAGAGATATCTTTTGAAAAATCATTATCTGCTTGTGGATTTCTCTCTACACCATAAAAGAATTCTGACACTCTTCCTTGTTAAGGGTGCAGGTTAGGAGCTTCCTTCATCCCGCTCCTTAAAAGGGAAGAGTCAGGTAACAGAGGAGAGATTATACTCAAAGGAAAGGAAGAGAAAACCATGTGCAATCAAGAAAGAGGAACTCAGGTTGGAGAGATGGCTTAACAGTTAAGGTGCTTGTCTGCAAAGTCTAAGGACCCAGGTTCAATTCTCCAGTACCCACAAAAAGCCAGATGCCCAACGTAACGCATGTGTATGGAGTTTGTTTGCAGTAGCTAGAGGTCTCAGCATTCCCATTCTCTCTCTCTCTTAAATAAATAAATGGAATATTTTTTTAAAAAGTGGAACTGGAACTGGAACTGGAACTGAAGCTGGAGAGATGGCTCAGCAGTTAAGGTGCTTGCCTGCAAAGACTAAAGACCCAGGTTCAGCTCTCCAGTACCCACGTAAAGCCAGATGCACAAAGTGGTAAATGCATCTGGGGTTCATTTGCAGCAGTTGAAGGCCCTGGCACATTCATTCTCTCTGCCTGTCTCTCTTCTCTCTCTGCTTGCAAATAAGAAATAAAATATTTTTTTTAAATGAAAGAAAGAAAGAGGAACTGCTGGTCATGGTGGTACATGCCTTTAATCCCAGCACTCAGGAGGCAGAGGTAGGAGGATCACTGTGAGTTCGAGGCCAGCCTGAGACTACATAGTGAATTCCAGGTCAGTCTGGGCTAGAGTGAGAGCTTACCTCCAAACAAAACAAAAAACAAAAACAAAAACAAAAAAAGAGGAACTAAGACATCTGAAAACCACAGAAGAACAAGTGATACAGGGCACAGTGGGAATTGGTTTGCTGCTCTAACCCTGATTCCCTGAAGTACAAGAGCCCAAAGCTACAACAGGGTCAGCTAGGCAGCCATGGTGACAGAGCAGACCAGCTGCAAAAGAAAGCTACTGTTCTTACAAGCAGGGATTTGGGCCTTCAGCCTCTTACATGGCTAGACAACGTTGGTGGAGAAACCATTACCATAGCTCTCAGGGCTATAGCCAGGCACAATAGGAGGGCTCTGTTGCTTGAGACTGAGCTGATCTGGGGACTTGAAAACAAGGACCGGTCATAAATCACAAGTGGCGTGGAGCATGCCACAGTATCTGAGTGAGAGAGGGCCATGAGAGGCAGTTGTGGGAGGGAGAAAGCCAAGCACAGACCTGCTGAGAAGTTTAGGCAGCAGGAAACTCAAACTGTAGAGACCAAGGCATATGCAATTCTAGGGCACAAGTTTATAAATTCAGGGACTGGGAAGATGGCTCAGTGGTGAAAGGCCAGGCTGCCAGCCAGAATCAATGCCCCAGCACCTACGTAAAGCTGGACACAAGGTGGCATGCCTGTCTGTGATCCAAATGTGCCCGTGGTAATGGGAGGTGGAGCCAAGAGAATCTGGAAGCTTGGGGGCAAGCCAGATTGGCACACACCCAGTGCAAAACTAACAAGGGAGACCTTGTCTCAAAAAAGAAGGCAGAAGGAAAGAATAAACACCCCCAGGTTGTCCTCTGACTTACACATGCACGCCCTGGTGTGCACGCCCATGCACACACCCACATCATTCACATCCACACACACATAAAGTAGTAAATGATTTCAAATAAATAAGCTGATGAGGCATGCACCTTAAACTCGGGAAAATGAGTACAAGCTTAACCCAAAATTAACCGGCAGAGAGCCTTAAAACCGGAAACTGGAACTGCTAGAGGAAAACATAGGAGAAACACTTCAAGATAATGTCAAGCACAATGGCTTCCTGAGGTCAGGAAATCAGAGTAAGAATTGACAAATAGGGTTGTATAAAATTCAAAAGTGTCTACATAGCAAAGAAACAGTGGCCAAAGTGAAAAGGCAACCTACAGAATGAGAGAAAATATTTGCCAGCTATTTGTTTATCTGACAGGGGATTAATATCCAGAATTTGGACTCAAAAAATTAAACACCCAAAGAATAATCATTCAATTAATAACTAAGAAAATATGTTGAACAGTTTGCAAAACATAAAGTACAAATGGCCAATAAATATGAAAAAAATGCTCAGCATCTTTAACCCTCAGGAAAATGCACCTCAAAACTACCTTCAAAGAGCTGGGTATGGTGGCGCATGCCTTTAATCCCAGCACTTGGGAGGCAGAGGTAGGAGGATCACTGTGAGTTTGAACCCAGTCTGAGACTACATAGTGAATTCCAGGTCAGCCTAAGCTAAAGCGAGACCTTACCTCAAAAAAAAAAAAAAAAAAAACTACCTTGAGATCCTATCTCTCCCCTGTCAGAATGGCTACCATCAAGAAAACATGCAACAAGCATGCTGGGTAGACAGCTTAGCAATCAAGGCATTTGTCTGCAAAGCCAAAGGACCTAGGTTTGATTCCCTAGGACCAACATAAGCCAGATACACTAGGTGGCACATGCATCTGGAGTTCGTTTGCAGCAGCTAGAGGCCCTAGTGCACCCATTCTCTCTCTCTCCTTTTTTCTCTCAAATAAAAAAAATTTTAAAAAAGAAAACAAGCAACAAAACATGCTGACAAGAATGGTGGATGAGGGGTTGGAGAAATGACTTAATGGTTAAGGTACTTGCCAGCAAAGCCTAGGGGCCCATGTTCAACTCCCCAGGTCCCATGTAAGCCAGATGCACAAAGTGACACAAGCACACAGGTCGCACATGCACACAAGGTGGTGCACATGCCTGGAGTTTTGTTGCAGTGGCTGGAGGCCTTAGCATGCTAATTCTCACTCACTCTCTCTTTCTCTCTCTCTCTCTCTCTCTCTCTCTCTCTTGCTTTTGCTCTCTTGCATAAAAAAGGGGCCCAATCTGTTGGGCTTTCCCCCACCAAAAAAAGAATGGTGGGTGAAAAAAACTGCTATATATTATTGGTAGGAATTTAAATTAGTGTAGCAGCTGTGGAAACCTGTAACGAGGTTCATCGAAAACTAAAAATAGCACAGAGATGGCAACAGATACTATGGTCATTCAAAACTCATGGCTCCAGAGAACTCAACACTAAAATGGGCTTCTAGCATGCCTGTCAAGGCTCAGGAAACATCGGGGAGAAAAGGGACAGAAAGATTTTAAGAGCCACTGGGTGGGTAGGATTATCCGGAGGCACAGTTCTCCCCCACCCCACAATGCCCCCAGAGACTGACTAAGGCCTCTGGACACCACGGTGAACGCCAATAACCACACTGAGGAGAACCTTCAGTGGAATGGAGGCAAGGAGAGGGGATATAAGAGTATAACCTTGGGCTAGAGAGATGATTTAGCGGTTAAGGTGCTTGCCTACAAAGCCTAAGGTCCCAGGTTCAATTCCCTGGTACCCACATAAGCTAGGTGCACAAGGCGGCACATGCATCTGGAGTTCGTTTGCAGTGCCTAGAGGCTGTGGCATGTCCATTCTCTCTATATATCTGCCTCTTTCTCTCTCATTCTCAAATAAATAAAATATATTTTAAAGTATAACCTTTAAAAAATTTAATTAGCCAGGCGTGGTGGTGCATGCCTTTAATCCCAGCACTCAAGAGCCAGAGGTAGGAGGATTGCCATGAGTTTGAGGCTATCCTGAGACTACATAGTGAATTCCAGGTCAGCATGGGCTAGAGTGAGACTACCTCAAAAAAGAAAACAAAAACCAAACAAACAATTAAAAATAGAACCACCATAGGATATAGCTATGTTATTCTTGGGCATGTATGGAAGGATTCTAAATGAACATAAAATAAATGTTTCAGAACACCCTTGTCTGGAGATACAGCTCAGTAGTACAGCGCTTGCCTAATGTCTCTGAAGCCATCGGTTCAATCCCCAGCACCACTAAAGAAAGAATACCTTACCTATTGACTATTGGCACTATTCCCAATAGTCAAACTCTGGAATCAGCTCAGGTGCCCATCAATGGATGGATAAGGAAAATATGGAATATACACAATGGAGTAATATTCCGCACTAAAAGGAATGAAGTTCATCATTTGTAGGAAAATGGAAGGAACTCTGAAACTCTGAAAAGCAAATGTTGCATGCTTTATCTCATATGAGGAATATAGATTTTCAGGGGAGATTATTTGTGAAGAGGAAGATGGCAGATGGGAGGAGGGAGGAAGGACAAGAGAGATAATGTGGGAACAAGAGTTTTCACAATTCAACAAGGCATCCTATGGGGGGAAAAAGGACCTGAAAAAAACATTTCTCTAAAAACATATACAAATGGTTAACAAGCTTATGAAAAGACACTCAACATCACTGGCACTATGGAAATTCAGATCAAAATCACAACAAGAGCTGGGCATGGTGGCGCATGCCTTTAATCCCAGCACTCAGGAGGCAGAAGTAAGAGGATCTCATTGAGTTCGAGGCCACCCTGAGACTACATTGTGAATTCCAGGTCATCTTGGGCTATAGCAAGACCCTACCTTGGGGAAGGAAAAGAAAGAAAGAAAACATAATGAGATATCACTTCATACTCATAGGATGGGCGTGATTGATGGAAAGGACAGTAATAGATCTCGGTAAGAAGGTAGCTGACTTGGAACCTTCAAACATTGTTGGCAAGGTTTCCCACTTGGGAAAAGAGACAGACAGTTTGTCACTATGTTAAACACAGAGTGTGTTGGTCTATATGGTAGTGTGAAAGTGTGCCCCCACGTTGACTCGGGTGTTAAAATTAATACTTGAACCTTGGATCTCCAGCCACCTGGCTGGAGGAGGTGTCACTGGGGGCGGATCCTGGGGTCCAGCCCAAAGGTGTGGGGTCGGGGGCGAGAATGATTCCGGCCCAGTCTGTGCCCTGGCGGGTTTGGTGCTTGCTGGTGGTGCCCGCCGCTTGTGGTGTCTCTCTGCCTGTGTTTAGGTTTGGAAGCAGCTCCTTCAGCCGTTGATAGAACGTCCCCCGGAATCTGAAAGCTTGAAACACAACCCTTCCTCCTCGAAACTGTGCCTGGCTTGGATGTTCAGCTCAGCACTGTAGAACTGACTACTTCGGTCTAGTTATTCCCTTCGTAAGTGCATACCCAAGAGAAGTGAAAACCTGCCTCCGCACCTAACTGTCCATAGATAGCATCATCATTCACAAAACCAAAAACGGGGAAACCGCTGTTCATGGTGGCGCTCGCCTTTAATCCCAGCACTTGGGAGGCAGAGGTAAGAGACTCACCATTAGTTCAAGTCCAGCTTGAGACTACATAGTGAATTCCATGTCAGCCTAGGCTAAAGTGAGACCCTACCTCAAAAAAAAAAAAAAAAAAAAAAAAAAAGAAACAACTCAAATGTTCACCAACTGAAGCATAGATTTTAAAAAGTGATATATACATACAATGGAATATAATTCAGCCTCAAAAGGTTAAAATACACTTTAAGTGGGTGTATTGTATGCTATATTTTCTATTTCTCAAGAAAATTATTAAAAACCAATACAGAAATTTACTAGACTCAAAACAACTTGTTTGATGCAAATGAGCAAGAAGCCCACAATGACACAGAGGAACCTTAAAAATACTGCAACGGGGCTGGAGAGATGGCTTAGTGGTTAAGCGCTTGCCTGTGAAGCCTAAGGACCCCAGTTTGAGGCTCAATTCCCCAGGACCCACATTATCCAGATGCACAAGGGGGTGCACGTGTCTGGAGTTTGTTTGTAGTGGCTGGAAGCCCTGGCATGCCCATTCTCTCTCTTTTGCTCTCTCTCTCTCTCTAATAAATAAAAATAAAAATAAAAATAAAAATAAATAAATACTGCAATGGTGACAGAAGACCTGCAGGAAAGGCTGTATACTGTCCAAGTCTATTTGCATAAAGTTTCTAGAAAAAGCAAAATTACAGAAACATTAAGCAGATTGCTGTCTGTGGATCCAAATGACAGCAGGGATCCCCACAGAGTCCTGAGGGGACACTTTGTGGGAGACAGGAGAGTTCTAAAACTAGACTCTGGGAGGGTTGTGCCTCTCTATGTATTTACTAAAACTCATAGAACAGTAGTTGAATTTTATGGCTTACAAATTATACCTCAATAAACCTGCTTTAATGAAGAAATAAAATGTCTCCCAATTTTTTTGAGGCAAGCCCAACAGACTGCCTTTTTTTTAAATGCAAGAGTGAGAAAGTGAGAGAGAGAATTGGTGCACCAGGGCCTCCAGCCAGTGCAATCAAACTCCAGACACATGCACCCCCTTATGTGCATGTGTGACCTTGAGCACTTGTGTCACTGTGCGTCTGGCATACATGGGACCTGGAGAGTCAAACATGAGTCCTTAGGCTTTGCAGGCAAGTGCCTTAACCGCTAAGCCATCTCCGCAGCCCTGCCTCCCAATTTTTACAGTCAAAGATATATTTGATGACATGTCTTCTACCTAGTTTGTTATTTTTTAGATTAGCCTTGCTTTCAGCTGGACACACCTTTTAATAATTAATGTTTTGGGTGGAAGTCTGGAAGTGTTAAAGTTAGGGTGTCTTTTGTTTGTTTGGAGTTAGGGTCTTGTTCTAGCCCAGGCTGAACTAAATCTCACTCCATAGTTCCAGGCAGGCCTGGAACTCACAGCAATCCTCCTACCTCTGCCCCTTCCCAGTGCTGGGATTAAGGTGTGTACCACCACACCTGGCCTACACCTAGCTTTTTAAAAGTTTTTTTTTTCAGTTTTCAAGCTTTCTAAATTAACAATTCCATCCATGTAGATGGTGTATTTTGATCATAAAACCCCTTTTACTACCTTCTTTTGTCCCCACTCTCCCATTTTGCTTTCACTAAATCCCTTTTTTCCAATGAATCCCTCTTCTAGTTTGTTATCTTTTTTTTTTCTTTAGCCTTCCTCTGTCATCCACGACAACGTGTTGCTGGGCCCAGCGTTGTGCAGTCATTGTCAAGCATGAATGTGACAGGCACTTCTGGCCCAGGAGCACTCCTCCGCATCCTCTCCCCCTCTTCTGCAGTGTTGCCTGAGTCTTGCGGAAGGCATGGTAGGGATATCTCATGTTAATGCTCAGCACTCAACAGTCATTCATTCTTTGACATGCTTTGAGTCTTCCCAATAGTCACTGCCAAACTTGAAAAAAAAAAAAAACAAACTTCTCTGACCAAAGGTGAGAGCAGCTGGAACCTATGGGCTCACACCTAAATATTTGGAGGGCATTTTGACGGGCACAACATATCCGTTTTGCCAAACCACTATAGTACTTTCCCTCCTAGGGCCTACATTCTCCTCATCCATCCATAAGCTTCTGACTAAGTTTTAAGTATCAAGCATGAATTCCTTCTCATGCAGCAAGGCCCAGCATCTTTATGTAGTGCTGGGGATCCGAACTCAGGGCCTCATGCTGTGTGACAAGCACTTTGCTCATTGAGCTATTTTCCCAGCAATACCTTTGCGTTTGGTCAGAGACATGTTTTCAATTGTGTCTTCTAACTTTTCTGTTTAATACTATGGCTATTGAGTTTTCAATTTCTAAGAGTTCGTTCTTATTCTTGATCTGTTCCTTTAAAAAAAAAATTCTATTCACAGGGATGAGCATGTAAATGCATTGCTGCGAGCTTGCTTTACATGTCTACCTTGAAAACAAAGCAAAACAAAATACAGTGATGTTGCGCGCTTGTAATTCCAGCTCTGCAAAGGCAGAGACAGGGAATCCCTGGGGTCTACTGGCTAGCTATCTAGACTAATCCTTGAACTTCTGATTCCACAAACGATTCTGTCTCAAAGAATAAGGTGGAGAGAGACTGAGGAAGACTCATGATGTCAGCCTCTGACCTCCATAGGCATGCACACGCATGCACATGCAACTACCCACACATGACCCCACACATATATGAACATGCAGACACTCAAGCAAGCAAAACACACACATACACATGCAAAAAAAAAAAAAACTCACCAAGATTTAAAAAGATCATAAGGGAAGAAAAATTAGAGAAAAATTTAGGAGCACTCCCATCTCCTAAGTGGGAATTACAGAAAGAAAACTGAGGGGAGTTACCACAGGTGTTTTAAGTCTTAAAAACTGGAAGAACTGTCTTCTGACCAAAAGGCTC
Organism: Dipus sagitta; assembly: GCA_036346955.1. Lineage (NCBI taxonomy): Eukaryota > Metazoa > Chordata > Mammalia > Rodentia > Dipodidae > Dipus > Dipus sagitta. The sequence continues at coordinate 59,137,403 of CM070770.1, read as the reverse complement.
ACTACATGTCCAGGAAGTATGGATGAAAATACTCCTCACCAACATTTACCTTTGTTGAGTGTTAAAAATATCGGGAATAGGGCTGGAGGGATGGCTTAGCAGTTAAGGCAGTTGCCCGCAAAACTAAAGGACCCAGGTTCGATTTCCCAGGGCCCACTAAGCCAGATGCACAAGGTAGGGCATGCTTCTGGAGTTCGTTTGCAGTGGCTGAAGGCCCTGGCTTACTCTCTCTCTCTCTCTCTCTCTCTCTCTCTCTATCTGCCTCTCTCTTTCTCAAATATAAATAAAAATAAAATATTAAAAACATTGAAAAGAAATAGGAATAAAGAAAGTGCATATGAGCATCCCATGACCCCAAATAAATCCCTAAAAGCTCACACATCAAAACTCAGGAATTAGTGGTTAAGGTGCTTGTTTATGAAGCCTAAGGACCCAGGTTTGATGACCCAGGTTCAATTCTCCAGTACCTACATAAGCCGGATGCACAAGGGGGCAATGCATCTGAAGTTCTTTTGCAGTGGCTGGAAACCCTGGCATGCCCATTCTGTCTCTCTCCCTAAATGCCCCTTTATCTCTCTCTCAAATCTCAGGTAAGTAAAAATATTTTTAAAATCTCAGGAATTAGTGGGTTGGGAGACTCAGGAATCAGAACAGCATAGGTTTTCAAGCATCCTGTGGTGCTATATTTTCAACTGTAACTCTACGTTCAGCCACACTAAAAGTGAAGTGTCAAGTTAGACCAAAACTATTTTGAGGGCTAGAGAGATGGCTTAATAAGGTGCTTGCCTGCATACCTAAGAACTCATGTTCAAGTCTCCAGGTCCCATGTAAGCCAGATGCACAAAGTGATGCAAGCGCACAAGGTCACACATGCGTACAAGGTGGTGCATGCTTCTTGGAGTTTGATTGCCATGGCTGGAGACACTGGCATGCCAATTCTCTCTCTCTCTCTCTCTCTCTCTCATAGCAACTCCAGGTTGAAGCAGAGCATAGAGGAATTTTTAGGGTCTCCCCTCTGTTAGAGCATAATGTTAGGGTCCAAATTAGAGGACTGAAACCATGCCTATTCTTGTTATATAGGAATCGCTTTTACTAGTGGTTCAGGTCGGGGTGGTTCAGGAGGGGAGGAGGCAGGTCAGTTAGGACAGCAGGAGAGAGACCACAGTTGCTGCTACTGGCGCTATGTCACCTGGGATGGACTAAGAAGGAAAAGTGGAGGGGGGGCGGGTCTGAGCAGGGAATGGGTGGGGAGGGGAGAGGAAGGAAGGTTGCAAGTGTAGGGAGACAGAGAAGCAGATGAGAGCCTGAGACAGACACAGAGGGTGAGATACCTGGATACAGACAGTCAGGTATGGAGAACACATGCCTTACCTGAGGAAAGAGGACCACAAACAGAGAGTCACTGTCTGAAAGGTGTCTGGGAGCTTTTATGCCCATGCCCTTGGGGGAGGGGTGATTGCCTAGTGAGGGAAGGACCTTTCAGAGACATGGGCTGGTGCTCAGGGAAGGACTATATCTCCTATTGAGTTTCAGCCAGGTGGGAGGGAAGCCAAAGGGAAGGTTAGGGAGCTCTGAGACTCTTAACACAGTCTCCCTGACTTTTAGGCCTTGGAGGACAATCAAAGGGGACCCAAGTAGATGGAGTTAGATTGTTATAGGACCATCTGAGGGTGGATTGACTGTAAGTGAGAAGAAATAAAATTACACAAGATTAATAGCACCACTGGGAGAGGCACAAGAGCCTTTTAATCTATGTTCTCTTGGCCTGTGCTCCTATAGCTACCTATGAAAGGAGACTACTGAAGGAGACAGGAGAAAGCTAGCTTCTTTCAGGCTGTTAAGTCAGGGGCAGGAGCTTAAAGAGAGAACTAGAAAATGTCACCTGGCTGGCTTTGACAGAGCTGCTAGCTGCTAGCAATAAGCCCATCTCAGCGTCTCTGGGTCAGCCCCCTAGGTCTCTCTGTATGCATTTTAGTCTGATAACAAGGCTCATTCTGATTGGATGTTTGATCCATATAAATGAGATTACCCACGTGGTCCAGCCCGCTGTTCTTGCCCTGTGACCTGACCTGGGCATGCACGTAAGTCTGTCTTGCTCTCCCAGCCTGGTTGGGAAGGGAAGAGCACTTTGCTTTTCTGAGGCTGGATATTTTTCGGCTCTCTGTGTTATGCTTTGGGAGAATTTCTCACTTTGATGATCTCTGAGTCCTTCGCTATTTCTTAATCCTCTGTGCTCTATTATTTGAAGGGGAAAAGCGTCATTATGGTCACTTTTCCATCCCTTCCACTTTGGTGACCTGTCTAACTGCTGGCTCCTTTCATCTGTGTAGTGTCTCCCCTCTCTCAGCAGCCTGGCTGTTTGAGAGGGAGGAGGACCACTGAATCTTGTCTGAACACTCTTCTGCTCATTCCACCCATGTAGTCTGTCTCCAGACATCTTTTTCACTTTTTCCTCTAAACTCTGTGTTTACCACCTGTGGTAGTTTGAATAAATGGCTCCCAATATGTGATATATTCCGTGTTATTAGTTTGTAGTTTGCATCTACAGCCACCTGGCTGCAGGTGGTGTCAATGGATGGATTTTAGGGTCCAGCCCTAAGGTGTGGTGGTGGGTTTGAAATTCCGGTCTAAAGATATGCAAAATGCCTAGTTCCACCTGGAGTGCCTAAAGTGTGCTGTGTGGCTTTTGGCTTGTTTTGTGCCCCCCCCCCTCCTCCTGGTCCTGTAAGAGCAGGTCAGCTTCTTCTGCCATTATGGAACTTCTCCTGGATCTATAAGCTTCAATAAATATCACTTCCTCCATAACTGTGCCTAGCAAACCTAAAGCTGTCTACAATACCACCTGTGTATTTCCTCTAAACTCTGGATCTACTATATGTGTATTTCCTCTAAAGTCTAGGGTCTACCACGTGTATATTTCCTCAAAACTCTAGGTCTACCATGTGTGCATTTTCTCTAAACTCTGGACCTACCACATGTATGTATATTTCCTCTAAACTCTGACTCTACCACGTGTCTATTTCCTCTAATCTCTGGGTCTACCATGTGTATATTTTCTCTAATCTCTGGGTCTACCATGTGTATATTTCCTCTAAAGTCTGGGTCTACTATGTGTACATTTCCTCTAATCTCTATTTTCTCTAATCTCTGGGTCTACCATGTGTACATTTCCTCCAATCTCTGGGTCTACCACATGCATATTTCCTCTAAACTCTGGGTCTACCATGTGTACATTTCCTCTAATCTCTGGGTCTATCACGTGTATATTTCCTCTAATCTCTGGGTCTACCACGTGTACATTTCCTCCAATCTCTGGGTCTACCACGTGTATATTTCTTCTAATCTCTGGGCCTACCACGTGTATATTTCCTCTAAACTCTGGGTCTACCATGTGTACATTTCCTCTAATGTCTGGGTCTACCACATGTATATTTCCTCTAATCTCTGGGTCTACCATGTTTACATTTCCTCTAATGTCTGGGTCTACCACGTGTGTATTTCCTATAGACTCTGGGTCTACCACGTGTATATTTCCTCTAATCTCTGGGTCTACCATGTGTACATTTCCTCTAATGTCTGGGTCTACCACGTGTAATCTTTCCTCTATCTCTGGTCACCATGTGTATATTTCCTCTAATGTCTGGGTCTACCACGTGTATATTTCCTCTAATCTCTGGGTCTACCATGTGTACATTTCCTCTAATGTCTGGGTCTACCACGTGTATATTTCCTCTAATCTCTGGGTCTACCATGTGTACATTTCCTCTAATGTCTGGGTCTACCACATGTATATTTCCTCTAATCTCTGGGCCTACCATGTGTACATTTCCTCTAATGTCTGGGTCTACCACGTGTGTATTTCCTATAGACTCTGGGTCTACCACATGTATATT